>JASANB010000436.1:0-83514 GCA_030248155.1 Sabatieria punctata
AATAAACTTGAACTAGCGAAAAACACCTGTGTTATCAGTACAACGTACCTATTTTTAGCAACACTCGGTTAGTTCGGTTAACTCGGAACTGGTATTTTGACTGGTTTACATACATCACTAAATAGTGTGGGTGGGGCATACCGTGCGATTGAGTAGTTTCCTGCGGAGTAGCGGCCTGTTGCAGCAGTTGCAGCTGTAACTCAGGGGACTCTATCTCTCTCTGCACGGGCTCGGGGTCTGGAAGCAGGCAGCACTGAGCAGTTTCAGTCAAGCTTCACTGTCAGCCATCGCAAGCGCACCCGGCTACGCGGAACAGCTGGGAGTGGCATCGGCTGCTGACAAGGCGGAAGTGGCAGGCGCATCGCAGGTCCGGGCCAACAACTCCTCCAACACCTCGTTTGGTGCAGGTCGACGGCACCTGAAATCCGTTCAGCTCTATCAGCACTTATTTCTTTTATCTACCACTGAAGCTTTGGATTTGGTACAACAGTCTCAGATTTCTCGATGCCATACGGCATCACATGTATGGGTCTGTGCCACCCCGAATTGAGCCAGACCCAAATGGTACCTATACATGTGACAGGTCATCCGCCGAAGGGGAGGGAGGTTGGCGAGGGGGTCCTCTGGCGCCGACCGGGCGTCTGAGCCCAAATTTTAGGGAGGGGTTGCCGTTGGGCACTAAAAACGCTCACAAATCGCAAAAAATCGTAATGTGGGCTCAAATACAACCCCCACTTCCGACCCGAAGCAATTTTTACACCACTTACGATTTCTTCAGGCAATCAAATTTCTGGAGCAATTACATTGCAGCTTATTAAAATTTCAGACAGTAAAACTGCTAAACTGTCTGCACTATAGCATTTCTTAGCTAGTGGCGTACCCAGGATTTTGCAAAGGGAGTGTCTAAAATTTTGAAGTTGCCTGGTTGGGCTAGGACTAGTGATGCAACCGGGAACGGAATACCGGGATTCGGGAAAACCGGGAAATGAGAATACCGAGAAAAACCAGGATTACCGGGAATAGCGGGAAATCGATCAAAACGCATGCAGCATGATAAAACATAAATGTTTTCAATATCCGGTTTAGCTATTGATACCATTTCTAGTCTGTTTATTCAAGGATTTTCGCTCATGACGGACTAAACTACATACACTGTCAGATCAGATTTATATTGAATGGGTTAGTGAGTTGGTTTGACAGGCACCAGGCAACCCGATGTCAATTGGACCAAAACAGTTGCGTAACAATAGCCAATCAATAAGTGGCTTTTGTCAATTGAAGGCCTTTATAGAGTTGGAAGCTTAGAACAGAAAGCTTACGGCCTAAACCAAACAAAAAATATTTTGAACAAAAAGAAAAGCTGCAAACCATGGCTGTTAGCTCAAACGCAGCCAGCAAGTAGCAGTCATTTGAAAAGTTATTCAAAGTTTTGCGTGCCGCTGGTACTGGGAAAACAGAGCTGGGTATACAGTATAGGTCCCTGAATTACACAGTAATTTGCAAAAAAATTGTCAATACTGCTGCAAAATATATTTCCCGGTATTAGAGAATGTGTGAACCGGGATTAGAAACCGGGAGTGAAAATACCGGGATCCCGGTTGCATCACTAGCTAGGACAAGAAAATTTTGCAAAATTAGCCCTCAAAAAGGCATTTAAAGGGTATTCTGAGCTTAAAAATGACAAAATGCCCAACTAGGGCGATGAAATTTTCAAAATTTAGCCTTCAAAAACGCATTTAAAAGGCATTCTGAACCCAAAATAGACTGTTTTAGTACATAATTCATTACTTTCTTTTATTTCTGTCTAATTTTTCCTTCCTACATCCGCCACAAAGGAGGTGGTACCAAGCATGGGCAAAGGGGGGGGCTGAGGGGGTTGGCCCTCCTCTGGTTCTGACCTATGGAAAATTTCAGTTGTTTAGATATAAAGCCGAAATTTGAAAAAAACAGAGGTCTCAAAGAGATAGCACCCCAAACCTAAAAAACGCAAAATCATCAAGGGTGTATGGGGAATGTAGAATTCTCTGGGAAATCAGTAAACTGAAACTAAATCAATGTTTTTGGTGCTTAAACAGTATGTAAACACTACTTGGACATGTAATAAAACTGTAATGTTTCATGGCAGTTCTACCATACATGGGCCGGGGGGTAATGGGGGTATACCCCTCCCCCCGGTCGGCAATACCCCCCGCGGCCGGCCATACCCCCTCCCCCACCTCCCGGAGGGCGGAAAGTTTCGCGTATTTATGGCAAAATAGGCGTTTTTGGCCTTTTTCGGGGTGGGGGACCCCCCCCCCGAGGTCTCATCCCCCCCCCCACCCATACATGGGCCGGGGGGTAATGGGGGTATACCCCTCCCCCCCGGCCGGCCATACCCCCCTCGGCCGTCCATACCACCCCCTCAGCCTTCCACCCCCCCTCCCGGAGGGAGAAAATTTCGCTTATTTAAGGCAAAATAGGCGTTTTTTTGCCTTTTCTCTCAAGGTCTTTCTTTTCTGAGGTCTCAACCCCCCCCCACCCCCCTCCGGATTTTTCCGGCCCATGTATGCCCCCACCCCCTCCGGATTTTTCCGGCCCATACCCCCCTCCGGATTTTTCCGGCCCATGTATGCTGGGAGGGTAGTTGGGGTACGTCGAATCCAAGTTGGGAATGGGTAAACTAAACCACCAGGCACTCTGGCACAGCTAAGCATTAGACTCAGTGGAAATGACACCCTATATGCCGAGAAATCCTTGACTGTACATACGTACATAATTCCAAAGAACACATTTTCAGACGACATCAGCAGCATGAACGTCCAATCGGTTTCTTATCCGTTACAGTTAACAGCGCCGACATAATGTTTCGCTTATTCTTACATAGTGCAAGAAAGAACTGTTTACAGAAAACTGCTCACAGTGGCAACTAATTATGCGTGGTGGAATAAAAGTTTGATGGATTAACAGTTAGCGAGCGTATAGTTACTGAGTGCACAATCAATTGTATTGCAGGACTGGTAAAAACTACAGGGTGTGGCAGTAAAACAGCCCAGCAAGACATTTTGCTGCAGCAACTGTAAATCAGAACCGAATTTGAATTGATCTTTTTTGAATGAAAGGATAAAGTCTTGACGGATAGGTTCAATGCTCATTGGTTCCTCAGATATTTGCCCTCAAAGGAAAATAAGAGATGTTGGTAATAAATAGGCGCCATTCCGTTGCACTTCATAATAAGGCAGATTCCTACTGCTGGGGGCTAATGAGACTTAACTGGTGAAGTAACCGAGGTATCTCACCCAGTGAAGCCTCTTTACGCTAGCCCTTAGCAGTAGGAATCTGTTTTATTATGAAGTGCAACGGAATAATAAAAATCGCTGCTGTTCAATACCAAAATCTCTGATTTTACTTTGAGGGCAAATATATGAGAAACCAAGCGCAGTATCTTAATGAACTTTGCACCAATCTGTCAGTAATTTATTTGTCTTTCATTCAAGAAAGATTCATTCAAATCGGTTGAGATTTGCGTTTGCCAAAAGTAAAAAATCTGCTGGGTTAGCCTATATAAAGCAGTTTCATAAATGCCTATCTATACGATTGTTACTTTACGGAGACATACTCGTAGTACTCTGGTTTCTGCTCTGCCATCCGCACTGCACATTCAACAGTTCCTCATCCTTCCAACCAGTGTATTTGGGATTGGTCTGCACTCTTGCGTTTCGAACCTGCAATGCAAACAAACTATTGTAGTTAAAATTTCTAGTTTTCTTACGGAATCGAACATCTTTCTTTTGGATGACCTGTTGTTACACGTATGGCCAAAACAAATAACTTAAACTTACGTAAACATACTCGAGGTCTTCGTGTGCAAGTACATCCTCGGCAGGCAATCTGGCTGGCAAGTTTAATGGCAGAGCTGCTAGAAGAGAAAGTCTTCCTTACATTAGAAAAACTTGAGCTATCCTGTGTGAGCGAAGACTCACCTGGAGTGTCCCAGCGGCTACGTTTGGCAGAAGTAGGAGCAGAAGTAGAGGGACTAGAACACACTGCCTCAGCAATGCTAGTTGAAGGGTGGCCATCTGAAACCATATTTTAATGGTTCCTATCCTACAGTATTACAGGATATTACTTAAACAAATAAAGGGGAAAAAATTTGGAAATAAAAAAAGTTTTACAACTCTATGCCTACCGCTTAAATTATATACTTCTATACTCTATATACTGCCTAAATTAAAAAATTAATACAGTCATGTCTCGTTAATCCGGACCTCGATAATCCGGATATTCGCCTTCCGGACAAGATTAGGCTAGGTCCCAATTTTCCCCCATGTTATAATCCGGACAGAAGATTTGGGGTCCAAACTTCGAAATTTGTATGGTAAAGTGATTCGTTAATCCGGATTTGGTTAATTTGAACAAAATTAACATGCATTTCGCGAGAAAGTCAGCTTAGGTGACGAAGAGAGGGGGCAAGGGGGTTCATCTCACCGATCCGGCTAAAATTTTATGAGCATAAACTAGACCACGAACGATGACCTTCGGCGCATATTAGAAGAAAAACACCCCCCTAGAACCGGAGCTACACCCCCTCAAATTTGGCTCGCCAGCCGTTTTTTGGCCAATTTTTGGACCTCTAACGACCCAAATTAAAACGTGTGCCGTTTGCGCATTTCTAAACGGACAGCTTTCGCATGCACACCAATCGATAGCTATTTCAAAATACTTTAAATCCGTCACTCAACTTTTTCCGTATCGTACCTGGTTAGCGAGTTATTTTCCGAAATGCACCAAAAATTGCGAAAATTCACCCTCCATTTTTTGCAAATATTCGCCCATAACTCCGGCCACAAAAGCGTGGGCCACCAGGAACTTTCTTCAAAGTTAGCTCATAACTGGCCAAACATAATCCACACAAATTGGTCAAAATCCAAGGGGTGTTGCAGGGGGGGTTTGGCCCCCTCAAAGGTTTCCGGAAAAAAATTTTTTGCTGCAAATTAATTTTAAAGTAGTCTATCTGATGCAGTTTGATGAGCTGATTACGAATCTGAGCTCCGTTTGGCTAGCCTCCGCCTGGATCGGGAGATATGCAAGTCCAAATTTCCGAAAATCAATGCCCCCTGGTGAGCATATCTTTTGATGGCTTGCCTAAACCGAGTCACGGGGCAGTTTTCTAGACCTATTTTAGCCTGTTGAGTTCAAAACTAATTTCATTTTTTCGCTACGGCCTCCCGTTCGCGAGTTATGGCCAGTTGAAAATCACTACTACAAAAAAGTGCAATTTTGGTGGTGCGCAAAAAATCATTTTTTTATCCAGGCCCAAAATTTTATTTCTAGCCAGCTCACCGGATGTACTTTTGCCCACTGATTCCAAAAATGACTTCAGTTTTGCTCTAGGAGGTCTGCTTCCCGAGATATGGCCGTTCAAAGTTTCGCGGCAAATCTGCACTTACAGCTCTCACTCTGTTTTGACCTTCAAAATGGACTGCGTCGATTAGAGCCGTTATTATTGCTTTCGCTCTGTTCTACTAGATGTAGATTTCTTCGCTACATCCGAAAATGACCCATTTTTTACTGTGTGACATCTCCTTCAAGAGATATGACCGTTCAACTTCAAGCGGCAAATTCATACCTAAATCGGCTATGACCTACATATACCAATCTCCGTTCTACTGCCCCTCCAGGGAAATTGCTTGTTTTCTGATTGGAACGCCTTTGTTGGCGCTGCATAACTGATCTGATGCCTACATCGGCTATGACCTGCTAGCGGGCTGTCTCCATTAGTACCGCGTGTGGTCTTTGTAAGGCTGTCATGTTAGATAGATTTTCCTGCTTTGTGTTATTTTCAGCTCGCCTTTTCTGTTCCACCTCATCTTGCAAAGTATATTTCTGTCTGACCTACCGAATCCGCCCCACAAGCTGTCCAAAGACTTGCCTGTTACGAGCAGGAGACGGAGTTCAATGATAAGCACAATAAATCCACCCCACAAGCTGTTCGAAGACTTGCCTGTTATGAGTGGAACAAAATTCAAAGAAAAACACAATGAATCCACCCCACAAGCTGTCTGAAGACTTGCCTGTTATGAGTAGAGATGAAAAAAGCATAAAAACCTTCAAGTTCCTCTGTATTAGTCATCTCTACCAATTCCCAAAAACTGCGTTTTGGGCCATAGCCACAACTAGTTGCAGTCACTGTACTCTGTATCGTTCTGCTGTAGGCATAGGGTCTCCAATGTGCAAAACATGTTTTCCACAGAAATTTGCCACTTCATCTTTGCCACATGGTCTGCCACACATTTCTCGTGCTTCATGTGTTTTCATGTTAGGCCCATAGAGACAGTCACCATACTGCTCATACAGGAGGTCTGACAGCTCTAGATCAGCATCCACCAAGTCGTTGTGCAACTCCCTAGCCCTTTGCCTCATCTGAGTGAACATTGTGCGTCGGACACGTTCCTCAAACACATCTGACTCGGAATCCAGATCTTCAGGTTGCTCCTTAGCAGTTGTCTCAACCAATTCCAAAACTGCGTTTGGGCCATAACAGCTGTTCTCTCGACCAGAACAGGTGTCGGTGATCGATCTTGCAGGGATGTGAGGTGTGTTTTTTTTCTGTCTTTTTTTCCGAAAAACAGCGGTTTTTTCCGAAGGGTCGGAAAAAAACATAAATCGTGGAAAAAACTCAAGCTAAAAATAGCTAATTTATGTCATTTTTCAGTTAAAAAATCAACTTTTGCAATGTATTATAGGCCAGACTAACTGAAAACTCTAGAAAAACAACAGAAAAGACCAAATTTGCCAATTTTAAACAAAAAGGCCAACTGCTGTAAGAAAGTTTGCATATAGCGTTTATTGACGGGCCCATCACAGGGATGTGAGGTGGGAAAAAAACACCGGAAAAAAACTGTTTTTTTCCGGAAAAAAACCGGTTTTTTTCCTATGGGTCGGAAAAAAACATAAATCGCGGAAAAAAACTCAAGCTAAAAATAGCTAATTTACGTCATTTTTCGTTTAAAAAATGGACTTTTGCTATGTATAATAGGCCATACTGACTCAAAACTGTTAGAAAAACAACAAAAAAGACCAAATTTGGCATGAAAAAACAAAAATGCAAACTGCTGTAAGAAAATTTGCATATAGCGTTATTTATGGAACCTGTCAGGCACTGTTTCATGCCTGTTTCGTGATTTATATCAATGTAACACGTGTATTTCTGGTCTAACAAGACTGAGGAAGGCGCTAGAAAGCGTTAGGAATCATAAAACCAGCCTAGGATACTCAGAACTTGGGCTGGAGTTTTTTTCCGCGATTTAGGAAAAAACCGGAAAAAAACGAAAAAAAACTGGAAAAAAACAGGCCGAGGTTTTTTTCGGAAAAATATACAACCCTGATCAGGCACTGTTTCATGCCTGTTTCATGATTTATATCTATGTAAGATGGGTATTTCTGTTCTAAAAGACTCAAGAAGGCGCTAGAAAGCGTTAGGAATCATTGTTAGGACTGTAATTTCAAAGAATGGACAGACAAGCTTCTGTGTATTTCAACTCGATGAATTCAGCTCTCTTGCCTCGCACGACGCTATTGACCTCCTTTATTACAACCTGCGACTCAGCCACAGCTGCCCAGTGAGCAAGCAACAAGGGCGCCGCAGACTTCTGAAAACCAGTATATGTAGCAAGCAGTGTGAAAACAAAGTAAATTAACAAACAGCTACAGTAATACAGCAGCAGAAACACGAATAAGCTTACCATTTTTTACTCTGGCTAAAATGCTGTAGCTGAGGGGCGGTAGGTCGTATGACCTGGCCTTGGCTTCTCCTGCTGCAGTACTACTGGGGCATGGAAACAAATTGAACAGGTGGTGCTCACATCAGTTATGCAGTGCCAACAAAGGCGTTCCAATCAGAAAACAAGCAATTTCCCTGGAGGGGCAGTAGAGCGGAGATTGGTATATATAGGTCATAGCCGATTTAGGTATGAATTTGCCGCTTGAAGTTGAACGGTCATATCTCTTGAAGGAGATGTCACACAGTAAAAAGTGGGTCATTTTCGGATGTAGCGAAGAAATCTACATCTAGTAGAACAGAGCGAAAGCAATAATAACGGCTCTAATCGACGCAGTCCATTTTGAAGGTCAAAACAGAGTGAGAGCTGTAAGTGCAGATTTGCCGCGAAACTTTGAACGGCCATATCTCGGGAAGCAGACCTCCTAGAGCAAAACTGAAGTCATTTTTGGAATCAGTGGGCAAAAGTACATCCGGTGAGCTGGCTAGAAATAAAATTTTGGGCCTGGATAAAAAAATGATTTTTTGCGCACCACCAAAATTGCCCTTTTTTGTAGTAGTGATTTTCAACTGGCCATAACTCGCGAACGGGAGGCGGTAGCGAAAAAATGAAGTTAGTTTTGAACTCAGCAGGCTAAAATAAATCTAGAAAACTGCCCCGTGACTCGGTTTAGGCAAGCCATCAAAAGATATGCTCACCAGGGGGCATTGATTTTCGGAAATTTGGACTTGCATATCTCCCGATCCAGGCGGAGGCTAGCCAAACGGAGCTCAGATTCGTAATCAGCTCATCAAACTGCATCAGATAGACTACTTTAAAATTAATTTGCTGCAAAAAAATTTTTTCCGGAAACCTTTAGGGGGCCAAACCCCCCCTGCAACACCCCTTGGATTTTGACCAATTTGTGTGGATTATGTTTGGCCAGTTATGAGCTAACTTTGAAGAAAGTTCCAGGTGGCCCACGCTTCTGTGGCCGGAGTTATGGGCGAATATTTGCAAAAAATGGAGGGTGAATTTTCGCAATTTTTGGTGCATTTCGGAAAATAACTCGCTAACCAGGTAAGATACGGATAAAGTTGAGTGGGGGATTTAAAGTATTTTGAAATAGCTATCGATTGGTGTGCATGCGAAAGCTGTCCGTTTAGAAATGCGCAAACGGCACACGTTTGAATTTGGGTCGTTAGAGGTCAAAAAATTGGCCAAAAAACGGCTGGCGAGCCAAATTTGAGGGGGTGTAGCTCCGGTTCTAGGGGGGTGTTTTTCTTCTAATATGCGCCGAAGGTCATCGTTCGTGGTCTAGTTTATGCTCATAAAATTTTAGCCGGATCGGTGAGATGAACCCCCTTGCCCCCCGTAAGCTGACTTTCTCGCGAAATGCATGTTAAGAGCCAGTCTCTGAACCGATCGAGTTTCAGTATTCAGACCCAAAAATGAAACTTTGGCGTGGAGGGCTCAAAGTTGGAGGACTAATACGTCTTGATAGGTTATGTAACCACCGCAAAGAATTTCCAGATTCGACGCTCCACGCTCGAGATATGGCCTTCTAAAAATCGGCCCGCTTAACTATGGGACCAAAATTTCGAAATCGAATTTCTGACTTGCTGATCGGAATTCAGACCTAACAAACGGGGTTTTTGCGTAACTTTTTGAGTAGTTTAAGAATATTTTACTAAATTTCATTTTTGGAAAAAAAATTTTTTTTCGCCCCCATATCGGGGGGCATAACTCGTCTGGAACCCCCCCTAGACCGTTCTTTTTATTTCAGATTATTGTAGCGCTATATCTTAGCTACACGCCGGTGTAAAACATTACCGGCTACCGGACGGCAAACACTGAAATATTTGCGTTCAAAAATTAAAAATGCCACATTTTGCATGTTTCACTGGGGTACATAAATTTCCAACTCAAAGTTCTAGCTTACTAATTGGACTTGAATTCTAAAAATTGATGTCTAAGCTGTACTTTTTGAGTAGTTTAAGAATCTTTTACTAAATTTCATTTTTGGAAAAAAATTTTTTTTCGCTCCCATATCGGGGGGCATAACTCGTCTGGAACCCCCCTAGACCGTTCTTTTTATTTCAGATTATTGTAGCGCTATATCTTAGCTACACGCCCGTGTACAACATTACGGGCTGCCGGACGGCAAACACTGAAATATTTGCGTTCAAAAATTAAAAATGCCACATTTTGCATGTTTCACTGTGCCCAAAAATTTTCAACTCCATGTTCCAGCTTACTAATTGGAGTTGAATGCTAAAAATTGATGTCTAAGCTGTACTTTTAGAGTAGTTTAAGAAACTTTCATTGAATTTCATTTTTGGAAAAAAAATTTTTTTCGTCACCCTATCGGGGGGCATAACTCGTCTGGAACCCCCTAGACCGTTCTTTTTATTTCAGATTATTGTAGCGCTATATCTTAGCTACACGCCCGTGTACAACACTACGGGCTGCCGGACGGCAAACACTGAAATATTTGCGTTCAAAAATTCAAAATGCCACACACATGAAAATTTTTGGGCACAGTGAAACATGCAAAATGTGGCATTTTTAATTTTTGAACGCAAATATTTCAGTGTTTGCCGTCCGGCAGCCCGTAATGTTTTACACCGGCGTGTAGCTAAGATATAGCGCTACAATAATCTGAAATAAAAAGAACGGTCTAGGGGGGTTCCAGACGAGTTATGCCCCCCGATATGGGAGCGAAAAAAATTTTTTTTCCAAAAATGAAATTTAGTAAAAGATTCTTAAACTACTCAAAAAGTACAGCTTAGACATCAATTTTTAGAATCCAAGTCCAATTAGTAAGCTAGAACTTTGAGTTGGAAATTTATGTACCCCAGTGAAACATGCAAAATGTGGCATTTTTAATTTTTGAACGCAAATATTTCAGTGTTTGCCGTCCGGTAGCCGGTAATGTTTTACACCGGCGTGTAGCTAAGATATAGCGCTACAATAATCTGAAATAAAAAGAACGGTCTAGGGTGGTTCCAGACGAGTTATGCCCCCCGATATGGGGGCGAAAAAAAATTTTTTTTCCAAAAATGAAATTTAGTAAAAGATACTACTAAACTTAAACTACTTAAACTACTCAAAAAGTTACGCAAAAACCCCGTTTGTTAGGTCTGAATTCCGATCAGCAAGTCAGAAATTCGATATCGAAATTTTGGTCCCATAGTTAAGCGGGCCTGTTTTTTAGAAGGCCATATCTCGAGCGTGGAGCGTCGAATCTGGAAATTGTTTGCAGGTCATTGATAACTTGTCAATATGTTTTAGTGTTCCAACTTTCAGCCCTCTACGCCCAACTTTCAATTTTGGGTCTGAATAGGGCAAAGGGCTCAGACTCGATCGGTTCAGAGACTTTAATTTTTTAATGCGCAATTTTTTAATTCAGATGTGAATTTTCAAATAAATAATGCTTTTCGTTGAGTCAGGATGTGATTATTTTTGCCTTTTTAGGAGCTATAATCAGTTGAAATTAGTTTTTGGGTTTTAATTAGGAGGTACAATTGCAGAATCTGATATGCAACTTCCAAAACGATGTCATTTAGGCCTTTGACCCGAAAAACAGTGTTTTAGCTTTGATTAGCTAATCCGGACAAAATTGGCCGTTCCCAACTTGTCCGGATTAACGAGACATGACTGTAATAGAAAACTCAACTTGCATATCATAGCAGTTTTCTTCTTTGATCAGTTGTTGGTCGATAAAAACCAGCTGTCTTTCCAAGATGACATCGCCGTTGTTATCTGGCCTTACTTCAAGGCTGTCTTCCAAATCATTATTGTTGTTCGAGTTCTCAGCACGAGTTGTTTTTCTTCTTGCTTGCCTGCTGCCACCCAGTGGATGAAGAAGAGACGTTGTTGTCGGTTCTGCTGCAGCGTCAGAAGGGTGGCTTTCCGGACACAACTCATCGTTCAGATAGGACAATAAAGAAGACAAGGCACTGTTGTTGCTCATCGGTCTCTCCGGTCTATCAATTCTTGCGTCCAAAGTAGTTTAGTCAGCTACTGCACTGCAATAAAGAATAAAACAGCAATCCATTTGATTCAGAATTTTGGTAGAAATACGTGGTCTCCTAATTTAGTTGTGATCTAAATTCTAATGTGTCGAAAGAGGCTACCAATCTCGGAAAAACAACAACCACATACTGTTATATAACCTGCTCAACCCATAACCCTACGCAACTCTCAATACCTAGCTAGTAGACAACATCTTGTTGCAACCGGGTATGACTTGGAAAGTCGAAAGCGCAAATCATAACTGGTTATCATATTATTTATTTATATTCTGTTCAGATAATATTTCCCTTTCCATATCTTTGCCGAAAATTGCCAAGTTTTGAAAGAAAGAAAATTTATGAACATCGTCCAGTACATAAGTCAAGTATATACCATACATGTAACAGGGGCATTCCCACAGCTCATGGCCACCGGCCGGCCGCAGCACGGCGCGCGCGTGCAGTAATTAATTAGCGGCCGGCCGCCTGCAGACCAAGCGCGCGTAGTTCAAACAGGGTAACTGGCCGCTTAGCAGTGGCATTACTGACACTACATTTATACAATACAATGCAAGCGCACTCAACAACATAAACAACAAATATACAACTGGCACAGCTACCGCAACAGCAGTTTACATGTATGCATTTGAAATGGCAACCAGGAAGCTTTCAAACACGTCACATCGATAAATACCGGGTTTACAGCGCTGCAACGAGCGCCACCACAGTTCGGCTAGGTGCTTTCCAAGCTGAACACCAACTCCTTTCTTTGCGTGCAGGATGTCGCGTTTAGCTGGGGCCCAAGCTGCCTCCATTGCTTGTGTATTGGCATACGTCAATGGCGCTACAAAGTTCTCTTGATGGTTGACGGTCTCATGCATGTAACCATCTGCAGACAATCGCCGGTAGGCCTTCCACTCATCCGAAAAAATGATCGTGCCTGTAACTGTGTGGTCTGTGTTCGAGTTGGTTATTAAGGTACATACCTGGATGAACATGACGAGAAATCAGAGGGCCAAGGGTGGCATAGTCTCGCTTTTCAACTTCAAAGAACCTGACTTCTTTTGGTGCCTCAAGTGACTTCCACCACAGTAAACCAAACACCCACGAGCCAACATTGCCTTTGCTTTTCGGCCTCGGCCGGGTCAATAAACCGGTTCTGCAGCTATCACGCCACTGCTAAGCGGCCAGTTGCCCATTGATTCTCTGTCAAGGCCTTACGCCTTACCCTGTTTGAACTACGCGCGCTTGGTCTGCAGGCGGCCGGCCGCTAATTAATTACTGCACGCGCGCGCCGTGCTGCGGCCGGCCGGTGGCCATGAGCTGTGGGAATGCCTGTAACAGGTCATCCGCCGAAGGGGGGAGGGGGTTGGGGGGTCTGGCGCCGGCCGGGGGTCTGAGCCAAAATTTTGGGAGGGGGTAGGTAGAGCACTAAAAACGCTCAAACATCGCAATTTTTGGGCTAGAAATCTGGTGTATTGGCAAGTTCGTGTTGCCCACCAGTGAGTGTGTAGATGGCCGATGAGTGGCGGCTATGGCAGAGAGAAGTCGGACCAGTAGATTATTAATCGCTAATTTGGGCTGAAATACAGCTAAAAAGTGCTGTTTTGCAGGCGATTTTGGCTATTTTTGTGTCTGAAATTGTAAAAAATTGCAAAAATTTGCTCAAAAATTTACTTGCCAGAAAAATCGGAGGGGCGGGGGGGTCGGCGAAATCGTCTCGGGGGGGGGCTGCCCTAAGTCGGGTGGGGGCAGACCCCCTGTACATGCATGGTATATACCGATCAGACTCAAAAGACAGGCTGGGCCGATCGACCAGCTTCGGGTTAGGTGTAGCTGGGGGAAATCAGGGATGGTCAGAAATGGACTATATATTAATTAACTTCCTCATGATTATAACACTCTGGAGCGTACCCCTAGGGGCATTTTTATATTTGTAAAACAGGCCCTCCGGAGCGTGCCCTGCCCGATCCCTCTCTCCCCATCGGCGGATGACCTGTTACATGTATGAATCCAGACATGGGCAAAGGGGGGCTGAGGGGGTTGGCCCCCCTCAAGCTCTGACCTACCCCCCCTCAGCCGGCCGCTACCCCCCTCAAGAATTTTTTTGGAAGAATTTTGTATAGAAAATTATGATAAAAATATGCCTGGATTATGTGTAAATGAGCTCAGAATAGCTTATTTTGATAAAAAATAAGCCAAAAAAACTTGATTTTAGCCAAAAATCGGACTTTTTGGCTTACCACCCCCTCAGGCGCTCCTACCCCCCAGGAATTCAAAATTCTACCCCCCCTCAGCGGAAATGCTAGCCCATGTCTGTATGAATGTAATAGGTCTTTCGCCGACGGAGGGTTGGCAGCGGCGCGGGGTCGGACCCCATATTCTGGGGGAGGTGTTAGGATACTAAAAACGCTAAACATCGCTAAGAATAGCAATATTTGGCTAAAAATCGAAAAAATTGGGAAAATTTTGGCTCAAATACAGCTAAAAAGTTGCTCTGCCCAGGCAGAAACAAACGATTTTTTCCGTTCAGCTCACCGAAACGGAAAATTTTGAACAACCATTGCGAGCCAACAGGCCGACATTTTTCATGCAAATTTGTCCGCCACTGCAGTTACTACAAAAGACCAATTTACAATTGGTACAAAAAAGAAATGGCTGGCGGAGGTTAAGCTCACAGAAGCGTTCAAATTTTTCCATTCGGATGAGCTGAACGGAAAAATTGTTTGTATCTACCGGTACTGATCCCCGGCTTCTAATGCCCAAACTTTAGTGCATGCAAGTAGATTCAAACCTGATGATAGTTCACTTTTAAAAGCTTTTGCGCGGAAGAGGAATTTATTATTACCATACCACTAAGGAAGGCAATGCACTCCAAATAGGGTACCTGTTAAAACACAAGTTTTGCATTGCTTCCGAAATCTAAAGAGCACAGCAAGCCCAATCCTTGTCTTTTATAAAGCATAGGTATCGAAATGGAAGGAATAATAGGCAGAATTTTTTAAAGTTTTTTTTTGAATGGGGAGATCACTCGAATTGCAAATTTTGAACAGAGACCACCGAATGTGGTATCAAACGACTGCTGACGATCTCCTGACTATTATTCTACACATCAACTTCTAATCACTGCACGTTATATTCAGCTTTACCTCAGATACGTGCTTTTGGTCCAGGAACAAATTCTGGAAACGTGCGCACCCTAATTGTAATTCTTTAAAAATGACCGAATACGGTATCAAAGAACTGATTTTTTACTTTTAGATTATTGTTTTATACACTTACACACCAGCAAATCCATAACCAATTACTGCATGCTACCTCAGATTACGCGCTCTCGTCATACCGCCTTACTTCATCGATTATCGGCCGATTTCCCCCGGAACCTCAGTTAGAAAACTTGCTACAAAATTTATACGAATAGACGTACGTTCGTGCCAAACGCCAGATCGGTAGACCCATTGCCCTAGCTACAGAATAAAAATAGTTAGAAATGTTGCCCAGGACGGTGGTAATTTTTAAACGGTATGAAAACGGTTCATCAGTATGAAAAAATATAGAAATAAGACGTTTCTAGGTCATCTTTTGAAAGGAAACTACCAATTTTACTATGTGAGTAGGCCTACGTTAGATGCATATTTTTCCCCATTTACTTTCAGACATCCTTTAACAACAAATCAAAAAAATAAAAAAGATTGAAAATGCGCTATTTCGACATCTCCTAACTAAAACAATCGTAGCATTCGAGTTCACCGACAGCTATTTCTGCCCAAGAGCATATGAGTAGATATGAAAATTTGCTATCGATTAAGCAGAAATATAACAATCTTCGTGAAAGCCCCAGACCCGTGGCCCTCTTTAAACAAAAAATGGCCAAAATTATCTACACTTGAAACACTAATCGACGCAAGTAGTGATCTCCCTATTTTGAAAGTTCGGTTACGGTTTCTTCGAGCCGTTCGCAGCAGCATTTCAGTTCTTCTTGAAGGTGCGTAGTTCGTATATCCCACCCATCGTGGTCCAAATAGACCACGGCAAGGGCGTACCGTACGGAAGTGGCCCAAACGCCATATAGCTCTGTACTTCATTTATCTACGATTTTATAGTTAAAAAAGAGCATTGTAAGATAACCAGACTTGAAAAGATCGTCTGTAAAGTGTCTTGAAAACTGAAACTTTGGTTCTGTTTTAAGTCTAGGTTATTCGTTGCTTGCTCTTCCACAACAGACTAAACATGGTTAACAATAGCGATCTACCTACATATGAAAGAACCAGCTATTGTTGTGCTGTTTGTGAATTGCTGCATGTGCCTACACTAATGTACAAATCGTGTAATTCAGCTATTCTAACTGCGTACGGCTAAGAGTGACGCACGACACTGACCAGACTTTCTTAATTAAAATAACAGGCCATATAGGAAGGCGAGATTATATTTTAACTAACTTTTGCAGGTATTAACATTATTTAAGAACATAAAAACATAGCAACAGACCACTTGAAAACCAAACGGAACCAGTCACGAAATTTCTGGTGCGATACGTCCACAGCGTTGAACAGAACTAGAATAACAGCAAAATACTCATCCCACTTATCAAGTTAACAAATACAGCGCCTAAAGGGCACATCACATCAGTGTAGAGCAGGAAAAATAAGAGTATGAAGCATGAAGAGAACATACAGCTACGTTAAGTAATCGTACACTAGTCTACAGCAAGAAATCTAGGAGATGTGTTTGATTTGATTATTGGCGCAATCACTAATGGCCGTGACCTGACGCCAAAAAGGGATGTCTTCCTGAAACAATTGGTGATTGAATACAACCAGTCTACAAATCAAAATAATATTTTTTCTGGCTAAAGTACTGGTTACCCAATGAAATGTTTGGGGAAAATCAACACCAATCTTGCAAAATAGAAAGAAAGGTGAAAAAGTTAGGCATGTGCAAGAGCGTAGCCGGCATACATGTAACAGATCATCCGCCGATGGGGGGAGGGGGGGTTGGGGGGGGGGTCTGGCGCCGGCCGGGGGGGGGGGGGTCTGAGCCAAAATTTTGGGGGCGGGGGGTGGGCACTAAAAAACGCTCAAAAATCGAAAAAATCGCAATTTTTGGGCTAAAAATCGCTAATTTGGGCTGAAATACAGGTAGAAAGTGCTGTTTTGCAGGCGAATTTGGCAATTTTTGTGTGTGAAATTGTAAAAAATTGCAAAAATTTGCTCGAAAATTTACTTGCCAGAAAAATCGGAGGGGGGGTCGGTGAAATCGTCTCGGGGGGGGGGGGGGTCCCATCTGGGGGGGTCTGGCCTAAGTCGGGTGGGGGCAGACCCCCCAGACCCCCCTGTTACATGTATGGTAGCCGGGAATCGAACCCAGCACCTTTGGATTTCCGGTCCAATGCACTAACCACTATGCTACACGCCGATGCCTGACCGATGCCTGACAAAGCTCATTCATACACACAACTTCTAGTCATTGTACATTATATTTGCGCTGTAAAATCGACAGAATAGCGTGTTTACCTGAGAAACAAGTGATACAGCTTTATCTGAAGCAAGCAGTGCAGCAAACGCGAGCACAAAGATGCCACAGTCGTAACCATTACGTTGTTTTGGATATGCCTAAAACAAACAATAAATAATAGTATTTTTCTAATATGTGCCTGTTCAATTTCAGGTGAAGTTTCTCCACATTCGTATTGGTAAATGACTTGTTGAACTTCATTTTGAGTCCAAGGAATGCCGTGTCTTTCTTCGAACGCCCACTTCACGTCTTCCTCGTCCTTCTTCCTCCATCTTTGCTTGGGTAGCCTTCCTTCCCTCTTTCTTACCCTATATAAACTGATGATAATATTTTAATAACTCAGCAGAACCGTTCGACACATACGGCCATATTCCAACGACGTTTATAGCGTAATTTTTATTTAAACTATATTTTCTGGTATGAAAACTATAAAAACTATTTTTCCGACCTGATTTCTACCCTTTCAAGGTGCTCCAATCAAATCCTCATCTTGTACTATTTTTATCTGTACTATTTTTTGTGTACTATAATTGTACTATTTTGAGGGATATACCTACTTCTCCGCCTTCTTGAACGCGGATTTCAACAGAAGCAATAGGATCAAGTCGACTTCGATGAGAAGCCAGAAGATTGTTTCAAATCAATTCTATGTTAGTGCTAATGACGGTCAATGTCCGGAACTTTGGTGGTGGATCAACCGATTTACTGGAGGCTGGGTTGTAGGGATGCAATCGAACAAAAAAATTCTGAATACCGAAGCGGATGTTCGGAACCGAATAATACCGAACATTGATCATTCACAGGCGCAATTGCAAAAATATAACGAATAGTTCTTGTTTTTGCTAAACTTTTTATGCTAAAAAGACTGTAGACGTGTAGAGTGACGTATTGTTTGAATGCTATAGATTTATCCCTGCCTAAAACTAAAACAAGCCCTATTTGGTCGTTCTTTACCATCAGCCCTGCTGACAACAAGGAGGAGTGCAAGATTTGCAAGTAAACAATTTCAAGAGGCGCGAGTCAGGCTACAAGTGCGCTGATAAATCATGTGAAGTCACAGGACAAAGACGCATACAGAAAGTTGGAGTGGAGGAAGGGAGCATCCTTTGGAAGTACCGGAGCTGCCAGCTCCCGAATACAACTTTCATTGGATGAATCGTTTGAAATGATAGGTGGGATTTTATACATAATTGGTACTTAAAACAAACGCTTACGTAAAGAAGTGAAACTCTGACAACGTAGTCTACTGGGAACTGAAAGGCCGAAATGTTGTTGTTTATTAATAAGTCAAGCACTATACGGTAGGGTATTAAGGCTACCTGTAAACCCAGATTAGGGTTTTTAGGCTACTTTGAAACCCTGGTTAGGGTTTTTAGGTTACTTTCAAACCATAAACAGGCTTTTTAGGTTACTTTTAAACCCTAAACAGAGTTTTCAGGTTGCTCAGAAACCCTAAACAGGGTTTAAGAACTGCATTCTAATCAATGAATACCGTTTTTCAGTAATCATAACTCAAAACACGGTTTTGTGCCTGCTTTAGAATCGGAATTAGTGTTCACTGGGCTATCTTTTAGTTAAAAGTTTTAACTTAAAAAACCGCATTTTAATCTGTATTTTATGGTTGAAACTCGTATTCAATACTTAGTTTGAGTGCAAAACAGCTTTTTATTGCATTTGGTACTTCAATATTGGGTACTTATAAGGCATTTTTAACCTAAAAACTGGGTTTTTAACGCTTTTTTCGGTCCAAATAGGGGTTTAAAGCCATTTTTCGTCCCAGAATCCCTAAAAAGGTCGACAAAACCCACTTTTTACCCCAAAAAAGGTCGACAAAACCCACCTTTGGACCCTAAAAAGGTCCAAAACCTACTTTGGACTTGGTCCCAAAACCCTATTTGGTATTTGAAAAAGGCCCCCACGGAAAACCCAGCGACATGTATGGTACTATATGCGGTCACGCGGTCGGCTCGCTGTTCTGTTCCAAAACGACCCCGCTGGCCTTTTCAGAGATTAAAGAACACCACATAAAGAATATGTAAAACAGGCAAAATTTGGATAGATCGGATGAACGGTTCGTGACGTGAGATATATATGTTCAAGTTTGATGTCTGAAAATTCGGGTCAGTGCATTTCGAAAGGTCATAAAACTCCAGGATACAAAGGGCTAGCAGGCTGAGACTTGGCCAAAACAAATTGTTAACAAATAATAATAAAATAATAATCATATATTCAGTCAAAAAATATTTTCATTCGGTTGAAAGTTTCGCAAAGAAATTCGGAAAAAGGCCCAGTTGTTTTCTTATGGCCAACGTTGTATTATATACAATATATAACAGCAGAATGCAGTAAAAAATCAAATGCGTCGGCTATTGAAAGATAACTTACGTTTACAAAAGATTTTTTAAACTGTTCAGAAGTTTGGCTATTGTGTATCTTTGTCAGGAGGGCTTGCAGAACCACACCTGATTTTTATGCACCGTACAAGCTGTACTTCAGGCAGCATCATACTAAAACTGATTAACTGGCGCTTGAACTTTTAAAAGTAATTATCCCCAACTTTCTTAGCAAGGAGCTAAGGCGTCCGATCTCTTATTAAATAAGTTTTATCTGCAGACTCTACGTATACAATCAGATCTAGTTCATCTCCCTCCCACCCGTCACTTTCTGATTTTGCAGCCGCTCTATAAAACTCTGCGACTGAAAATGAGTTCGTTCAGTCTAAGCTTGTTGCCAATTTTTGCAATCGGCGCGTTGTTGGTGTTTCCGAGTGTTACTGAGTCTAAAGCGGGTCAGCAGTTGCGGAGCGCCGAGAAACGCAACGTCTTCATGGCGTTTCCCAGAATGTCAGCTTTCCGTCAGCTGCTGCGGCAGAGTGAGCCGTTAGCCAGAAATAGTGATCATCGGTGGAGCGAGCGATAACGTGATCAGATTGTGAAGTTGAAAATGTGACGAATAAAACCTGCGCATTACCCCTTCCAAAACTAGACATCAATTAGTAGATAATTGCATGTAGTTTTGCGTTCTAAAAAGCCTGCCTTGGTTCCTAGCGACAGACACCCAATTACAGTTTTTTCGCTGTTCATGCACTGATTGCATTTCGCCGGGGGTGTCAGAGTCAGAGTCAGAGTCAGAGCCACTTCCTGATCGGTCGTTACTGTTTAGGATGACTTCAGTCCTTTACTGCGTTGTATTGGTGGCGCTTGTGTTGCAAAGTAACGGTCGAAACAGTCAGTCGCCATCTAAGCGTCACGTATTCTTCGCAGTCCCTAGGATGTCGGCCTATCGACAGCTGCTGCAGTTCCACAAGATGAAACAAGACCGACAACAACGAGATCTAGTGCAACTTGTGCATGACCCTTTGTCGTACGCCGGAAGTTACCGTTGAATGGAAACGGCAGGTTCGGCAAAAAACTCGTACGGTAGTTTCTGATTGGCTAAATAAAATGCGAATAAAATCTTGACTTTCACAATGACTGAAACAACTACCACCATTAGCTAAGTACGTACGCATCCAGAAAGCTGTGGCACTACGTAAAACATATAGGTGCCATAGCAGTGCCGTACCGTAGGCAAGATTTTGTGGTGGAGGATGCCTGATTGGGCTAGCCAGACCGAGAAAATGTTGAAAAACTATAATAGATTTTAAAAGCAAAAACAGTTTGTTTCCTGTCTGTGGATCGGCCAAATGGAATGGGTCACAAGTTAGTTGGTTTGGTTCTGTACATATAAGTGAAAATAAGTACAAAAGTACTGAAAGTGACGGTTTGCTGACGAGAGATCTACAAATTTACCGTACAATGTACAAACACAGTCTAATGCAGTCTTCTCTCGGAAATCCAACACGATTCAACCAGTCGCTGCGCCTGTTCAGGACTGAATCGAAAATCGATCACTACCTTTGCAGCGCCTCTGTTGCCATCCGTAGTCACATCTTCCGTTCGTTCCTTCAGAAAAGTCGGTCTTAGTTTCTCGTTGACCATCATGCACAGCAGGGGATGACAGGTTAAATAGAGCAACACCACAACCTGAGCTGTGACCAGTGCCACCGTACTCTCCGTACTGGGACCCGGTAGCACGAACAGCCAGCACCCCACGATCACCAGAGACCAGCTGGCTGCGTTCAGCGCTGTTCCCGGCAACATAGTTTTTGTCACCAGCAAGGTCTGCCACAAGCCGAACCGTTCGTTCAATCTGCGTAGCGATTTGTTGACTCCTTCTTGTTGCCAGCGTCGTTGACCTTGGAGGTAGATGCAGACGTAGCAAAGGAAGGCGGAAACTGAGAGAAAGAGGAGGGAGAAGGCCAGAAAGTGGTAAACCGACTCTGGCATGGTGCTGACGATGTTGCAGAAGCAGATTTCGTACTCTTCAAGGAAGATGAGCAGCAATGCGAAGGTTGTCAGTCCCATCAGCCAGAGCCATACGATTCCCAGCTTGACCGGCAGGGACAAGGTGTCAGTCTCGGCTGTCGCGTGCTGATTGGCCCACAGTCGTTCCACCGCCAGCCCACCGGTGCCTACGATGGCTACGGTACCGAAGCAACCATACGGAGTCTGGGTTACGGTACAGAGTCGGTTGGAGATGGGTTCGAATCCGTTGAAGAGAATGTATGTGTGGTAGATGCCGTAGTGTACAGTAAGACACAAGGCAGATAGACCGGTAGCTACTGTAATGTTGAGTAAAATGGTGCGCGAATTTTTAGGCAAAACAGAAGTGAGAAGCAGTTGACGAACAAGAAGTCCATTGCAGCCAGTGGCTACGATTCCGAGAATCACGTTGACAGCGGAGAGAAACAGGAATGGGTATGAAACGCTGAGTTGTGAGCAGGTATTATTGCTCATAGTTGGTGACTGAAAGTAAGACGCTAGCAAAAGCTACAAGCTTAGTCAATAAGAGGTCGTTAGCGCAGAGTGAGAGACGGTAGTATCTTAGAGACAGAGAGTGCGCAATGAATAAAAATTGATGGAATGACACAAATCGACTCATTAGGTCCTTGACTGATTAGCTGACTAACGCGCAACGACTGAACTGATTGGCTCATTACACCTTTTCAACGTAATTTTATGTACAGTGTGTGCCAAAAACAACCCAGCAGATTTTTTACTTTAGCAGCAACTGTAAATCTCAACCGACTTGAATGAATCTTTTTTGTATGAATGACAAATAAATTCTTGAAAGATGGTTGTTGTAACTGTTTGTCCTTTCGGACTGGGAGTGGCCAACTGGAAGAGACACAAGGTCCGGCAGCCTCCTTTACGAATTTTTGTTTTTTCTTCGCACACCCTGTACAGTATGTATGGGCAGTAACAAGCATACATGGGCCGGCGGTCTGGGGGGTTGCTCACCCCCCAATTTGGGCTCGACCCCCAAAGGACCCCACCCACCCACCCACCTGAAGCCGACTTTTGTTCCTGACCCCACCCACCAAAATCGCCGCGACCGCCCCCAAACCGGCAGGCCCACCCCCAAATTTTCGGATTTTGACTACCCCCAACCCATTTTTCCGGCCCATGTATGTAACAAGTACACATGCCAGCATTTTTTGACAGATTCTCTCCTAAATGCAATAGAAATCATTGACAAGAATAGTGGCTAAATCATAAATATTTGGGGATAGAAAACGTTTCAAGATCCAGAAAAAGCAAGGGCAAAACGAGTAGGCTGACACGTATGTAGAAATTTGATCAGCTAGAAAGCCATGTAACTACAGAGAAGAATTGAAGCATTCTATCGATCAAAAAGCCATGAGTGAAATCCAATTCAGACCGACCGAAGCTAAGGCTAATTCGAGCACCGCACCGCCTACGTCGCCGTGCATTATTAATTGAAAACTGCACTGCGGTATTCCGAAGCTAACTAATCAATACCGGAGGGAAATCCATGAGTCTCTAACGCTATGTCTAAAGTGAATGAAGCCGGTAAGTTGCGTTCTTATCGTAGCAATAAACGTCTTTCATGTCAACAATTTTATTAGAAACCGAAGGCACACTAGCACAGCTACAAATCGTTTTCAGCATAATTTAGAAGCACCGATAATAACCGAAAGCCGTCACCACCATGTCATAAGCCAGCAGTCAGAGAACACAAGCTTAAACAAATCGAAAATCATCTCTAGAACCGAATCACAAACAGCTAAACTGGTGGTCTGAGGTCAAATTCATATAGCAATTAGACTTAGATACACGAAGTACATATGAATCGACGGACGAAGCACAGTTAGTCACCGGTTAAACAAACTAAAAACCAAGACTTTGAGCCCGACTGAGCGTAAAGCTAAGGGAGTTTAAGTACGTATAGTACGAAAAGAGTTAGAGCAAGCGCATTGTTCGCTCGTTGCAAAAACACAACAAACAGGGGAACAGGTATGTAACAAAAACAAAGAAGAACAATCAGACTCATAGCAGAGTCTAGCTGGCCATCAGCGTGTCTTCGTATTGCTTCAGGAAACACTCGCCCACAGGGAAGAATTCCCAGTTTCGCTCGTCGTACATCTCGCGAACGAACGTCTCTTGACCCGTGTACTCCGTTTCATCTTTGTTGATGAGATGTTGCAAAAAGAATCTGCAAAAGTCTCGGCTGGCTAGTGGTCCAAAAAGTGCACCAACCACTCCACTCACAAATAGTTGGCAAAGTTGTGCTCTTTGGCGCAGTGAGTTTCGAATCCTCTGGGCAGTCGGTCAAAGAATTCCTTGCCAATGTCGCAGATGAAGCAGTTGGACTCCAGCTTCTCAGTGGCCGACTCCTGCTGACTTCTCAATTCACCGAACGCATCGATGATCAAACCTGAAACGACACTCAAGTCATCGCAACTCCCAACACAGAGCACGAACCTTGCATGATAGCCAACAAGATGACGATGACAAAGAAGAAGAAGCTGATGTCAAACAACATTCGCCAGTACTCCAAGTTGTCTCCGTAGGGTGACTCCAACTCGTCACCGATACCGCCTCCAGCTCGCACGCCCGCGTAGAAGTGATAAATGAAGCACTGAATCGGTCTGATCAGTTAGAAAGTCAGTCTGGCTCCCATACCGTCATCATGTTGTGACACTTGCGGTCGGGTTCGTCGCCTCCCTCATCTTCCTCAACGTAGAACTTGCGGAAGAAGTTGAATGCCACCACTGTGTACAGGTAGACCACCACTAAGGTCATCATGATGGTCAAGATGAGCTAAAAGAAAGTCATCGTTGGACAGATTTAGAAATCAATGATGAAGGCCTTGCCTGTTGCAGATTGTGAGTGACAGACTGAAGGATGGCCTTCAACATAGGGAAGGAGAGAACGACATCGATCAGATGGAAAGCGTAGAAGAAGGGAGAGCCGAATACGCCGGCCAGTGAGCACAGAAGGTAGCCAACACGATACAGAAACTGACCGTTGGTGATGATCACGCCGAACCACAACCACATCTGGTACCTGAACACAAAACAACAGCTGCTGACTGTGCGACTGTCTCCTCCAGTTTTACTGGAGCATACCTAGAGTCGATTCCATCGGGTATAGCTTTGTCGAGTCCAAGCAGCTCCTTCAGAGTGTGCTGGTCAGCCTGATCACCATATTTGGCGGCTGATTTTTTGCGTACAAACTTGTCCCAGTACTTCTCCGGGAATTGCGGTGAGCTAATCACCACCCTGTCCATGTACCAGAACAATGTCTCAACAATAGATCTTTCCTCATCTTCCTCTTCAGTGATCCAGGCACCATCAAACAGCAAGCGTCGCGACACCTCTTTCTCACGCTTGAATGTCATCAACGGAACCTTAATTGATGGATTTATTAAATTAAGTAAAAGAATCAAATCACCAAAGAAACGACAGATTTGAAACAGCACATACAGTAACAAGCAAACCTTGAGTTGGTAGAAGGCAAACAGCAGTGCAACACTGAACACGGCGTGAATTACACTGAGCCAGTAGAGCACTTGACCCAACATCCACCCAGTGAACTCATATCCAATGTAGGGTATTGTGATGCCAGTGATGTATATCTGCTCCAATACATCATCATCATCGTCATCATCGTCTCCATTGCCATTGCCATTGCCATTACCGTTTCCATTTCCATTTCCGTTACCGTTTTCGCCACCCTCTGAAGTTTGAGGCACTAGAGAAGCCAGCAACTGCATTGCTTTACCGTCTTCACTTTCCGGTTTGCTCACATCGATGCGATGGAACAACAGAATGACATTGATGATGAAGGCCAGGTAGAGGGTGGCCTTCTCAATGGTCTTGATGTTTCGAGCCAGGAAATTCTGCAAGTTCACTGTTCTGTTCTGTTCTAGGAACAGTTTCAATAGTTCAACAGTTTGGCTCAACAGTGGGAAGACAACAATCGGTTGATGGACGCTTTTCTGCCCAAAGGGTCTTACAACTTACAATGGATTGAACTTACAGGCCTGAATAACTGCATGAGCAGCTGCAGATCAATGGCACTGAACTATCAGTGAGTTACAGAGCTAAAACAGTCAAAACCACTAACCAGGGGCGAGCTCTTTGACTTGGCACCACCAGACTCAGCGATCTTTGGTTCATAGCTCACTCCAGCGTCAGCTTCAGACGAAACTGGGGTCATAGGAGGTCCAGCAGGTGGAACCACACTGCCTCCATACACGCTGGAAGTTTCATAGACACTGAAACACGAACCGGTTTATGCAAGTAAGAATGATACAGACGACAGTTGACAGAGACATGCTCAGTGGAATATTGATTCTGAGATCAATGTATGTATAGTATACAGCTTAAAGACGAAAGCACTATTCGAGCTGTGTGCATAGAGTGCAAGCGCGCAAACCACTTGTGTTAGCAAATTACTTGTCTTCATCATAGTATCCAAGGTAGAACACGGAACTGATTATGCTGCAATGGAAGCCATGGATCTACTGATGATGAAATTCTCAGTAACTACAGTATCTAGTAACCTGGTTTATGTTTCATCAAAATGCCTACCTGCCCTTTGGTGACTGAACACCTTCATGCACGATGGCTTCAGGTCCTCCAGGTTGGTCCACACTGGCCTGTGGTGTGGGCGGTTTGGACGCTTCGTGTGGCACATGCAAACCACCATGCTCCTGTTCTTCCTGACTTCCATGTGGTATATGCGCGTCAAAGCTCTCATGCGGCGTGTGTATTTCTGGCAAGGGCCCGTGCCCACTGTGGCCCATTCCTTTGCTAGCGTCTCTGAAAATCCTTCCTGTAGCAAATCGGTTACTCTGTCTACAAACCTCTTCAGTTTTCCATGTTCAGGCATAGGCAGAGCAGCTGGAATCTTGTCTTCCTCCTCTCGACTGGTCATCATGAAGTAGAAGAAGTGAGCGATAGTTGCCAATATCAGGTATCCCACCCACAGAAGGTTGTAGGTTGTTTTGGCAGCACTTTTACCGCCCTGCCATACCATCTGAGGAAGAGTCATTGAGCGAATTGAGGTGAGATTCTTTGAAAAGACGTCTCTGACATGCGACGGCTTGAGAGCTTCCACTGCTGACTTGCCTAGCTCTGCACCCACTGCTAATGCCTCCTTCACTTGACTAAAATGCAAACCTATCGCTAATGACTGCTGAACTGTCTGGCTTACTCTGTTGGTGCAAGGCCTTGACTCAAGAAGTACTCCTTTTGCTTTGCCGCTCGTTCCAATCTGGCATCACTGGTTTCAGCACTAATTTCAGCAGCATGTTGCATCTGACACAGCATTAGTGAACATCAGTAACACAAGCAGCCAGCAAGAACGAACCTCAAAAATAGTATCTTCACAGAAATTGATGAAAGCTTCCAGTTTTCCCTCATCACCACCATCGTCCTGCATTACATTGAACAAGAATGAATTTTTTGAGTCCCTGAAGAACACCGTATAGGTTAGAAACCTAAACCTATGATAGAGATTTCAGTCACTAACTTGATCTGTTGTTTTCCCCATTGTTCTATCCAGTCTTCTTGGATCTCGAAGTAGACCTTTTCAACTCTTTTGGCAGAGCCCATGATTTCAATCCTGCCCAAGTAAGTGTCAAAGTAGTCCAGCATGCTACCGGCAGTCTCCAAGATCTTCTCCAGCCGCGGGTCATTGGTAATGTGTTCCTTGAGATTGGTAAGAAGCACAGCCAAGTTGAAACCTGTAACGAATACCATCACATGAAGGAAAACTGACATGCAACTTACCAATGTCTTTAGCTGGATTGTGAAATCGTTCAGTAAACTCCATGTAATCTACTTTGCCATCATTGTTCACGTCTGTGCACATCATCAGGTAGTTGATTTCTTCTCTGAAAGAATACAAAATATAAGACGATGAATGCACGTGTGTCTCAAACAAATGATACTAAAACTCACCAGTCCGACTGAGCAAACTAAACCATGCAAAAGAAAGCGTGCAAGAGAGAAACGGTGCAGTCCAAACCAACATGGAAAACTTACATCGAGTACATCTTCTGTGTTTCCATGGCTTTCTGGAATTCCTTTGGCGAAATCCATCCATCTTTGTTCAGGTCAAACTCCATGAATGCTTGAGACGTTGTCAGATCTTTCAATTTCAGGAACATGTCAAAGAATTTAAGAATCATTTCAACATTCTGTTGAGACTCCACCAGTGCATCAACCATCTGCTTGCCAATAGCTCCGTTTAGCACATTACCTGAAATTTTAACTCATGCTGGTTTGTTTTCTAAATATTGTAATAATAGGTATGGGCAATCATTTTTAATAATTCGCGCTGCGACAACGAAAATACAATAAAACCGCCGATAGCATGACCGGATATGACAATTCAGGCAAAAAACCGCATTCGATTTCATGAAAAATTAGAAAAATGCGATTTAATAACAGACGCCTGCGAAGGACTCTTCCATAGCGCACTTTGTTACCATTTTTTGTTATGAGCAACAGATTTGAATAACTCGCGCTACAAGAAACAAGAAAAGAATTATGCTAAATTGGCGAAATCATGACCGGATGCTATAAATTACGCAAAAACTGCACTTAATTTCATGAAGAATTAGGGAAATGTTGGTTTAAATCAGCCCAATGGGTGAGCCGCGCAGTTTAGTATTTAGCATTTGGTCGCACATTCGAACGGGGGGCTGATTTTCTATGGCGCGGGTTACGAAGATGCAACCCACTTGATTGTTTAAAAGTCTACTAGATGGCTGTGAATATCCATAGGACAGCTAAATTAATGCGAACAAGTATGATTGCAAGCGTTGCATACAATTAACAACAGCAAATGTTGTTGTTTCACAACAATCAGCAACACGAAAAAAAATCCATGGAACAGCCGATTTTCAGTAGTTAAGAAAGAATCCAATTTGTGGGGACCGTGTCAAACTGCGCTAAGAAAAATTGATGCTTTATATACGTTTTCGGACCATATTATGGCCGTATTTTTGTATTTTCTAAACCACGCAGCATGGACGTACCTTGTCCTCCCTAGTAATAGAAATTGACGCACCTTCAAGCATACTGAGCATGAGCACAATCATGTCCTTCTGCAGGTTCAGGAATTCCCTCAGAAGCTCCAACTGAGTGCTGTTCTTGCTCAGTTTGTCCATCATGTGTGCAAACAAGAAAAAGAATCCATTGATGGCATCCCAGAGACGAGAGTTGGCCAAAGTGATCTGGTTACCAACACAGGGACCCTAAACATTGAGTGGTGAAACCTAAAGAACTGTACAGCTAAACTGAGGCAGTGAACCTGAATGCTTTCAGTTAGTGTGTTGAATACTTGACTGCACACAGAAATGGCCTTCAAGAAGTGCTCCTTGCCACCTTCATCAATAATATCCTTGCTGGAATAGTGCCAGTAGAAGTCCATCACAGATTCTTGTAAACGAAGAAGATAGTCCACAGTGCAGGTGATCAGGTTGACACTGGTGGTGTGATTTGGCTGGGTGCGCAAATAGTTTTGGAAGTCTGAAACACTGCTATCAAACTCAGTTTCACAGCAGTTTTATGAGGAATTAGATAAGAACAGCCCTTTCAATAATGTTGCTCATCTCACCTAGATTGTGACCTTCACAAGTGAGCTGCAGAAATCGGAACAGATTGCAGATGAATTCAACGTCATTCAAGTTCTGATGTTCACCAGCAGCAAGTTCAGCACCCATACCGAGACCCTCTGCCTTCAGTTGGCGTTCAAACATCTCCAGATTGAGCACGGAACAGCCATTCATCAGACCAGCGAGAGAAGTGAAGAATCGCACATCTCGCTTCAGTTTGAGATAGTCCAACATGGCCTACAATGTTCCTCGTGTAAACCTGGAATAAACATCCACTCTGCTTAGCTGATCACCGTCTGCACATCGATGTTGCCTCCATTTAGAATGTTGATACCCAGGCAAAGGGTTTTGCCAACCATGTCACAAGGTTCACCTCCACTGGCAGAGAGGTACTGCAGCACAAGAGTAGCTACACCGCGCTCCAACAGTCTCTGTTGTTCGGCCTTTAGCTGCTCGGCCTCCTCTTCTTTTTGCTGAAGAACAGCAGTGCAACATCCAGGATACTTAGAGCAGACTGCAGACATACCGCTTGATCGACTTCCCCTTCTTCATCTTCACCTCCTCCTTCTTCATCCTCGACGTGAATGCTCTTTGCCATCACGTCGGCATAGCAGTTGTACAGATGGTCATCCGTTATAGCAATTGCTTGCAATTGTTCTGAGGTGGCTGCTCGCTGGAAGCACTGCACCAGCTGAGTTAGAGGGTCGGGCAATTTAGCCTCGTCTTGACCACCCTCATCATCAGCTAGAGCACTGACCGCCACTTCTTCTGTTGCTTCTTCCTCCTGTTCCTGCAGCATAACAGACCGTGAACCTAACAGCCCGTTCAAGTGGACAGCACGTACGCAAAGTTCGCCAACTAGTTGGTCCTGACCAACATCTTCTTCAACTAACCATTTATCTTTGAGGGCAGGGAGGAAAAGGTTAATGGCACTATGCCTGAAACACACTCAGTGCAATCACAAGCCTAATATCTTTCATAATCTACATATCGTAGTCATTTAGCAACTTCGCTAGCCAGCTACAATATGCAAATCTCCAATTACCAGCAACCGCATCAGTCAACTACCATGCTGCAATGTTCAGTCAGTTATTGAACAGAGTCAATCTCTTAGTCAAAGAAAGAATGAATTTAGAGTGCGCAGTAGTAGTGTGAAGGCAACGGTGCATTGGAGTGGAGTGGAGTGGAACTAGAGAGTCTAATGAAAATGAGAGAAAATAGGACACAGCACTGAATAGGTGCATGTGCTGGGCTTACGTAGCCTGCTTGTAAAGGTGAGAGGCGGTGATCAGAGAAATGGCCAGTCGTTTGCGTTGCAGAGTGAGCACCTTGCGCCATTTGTCCTCTTCCAGCCCTTTCACACCCAGCAGCTAACAATGTCAAACAAATCATAGCAAGAGAAGAAAATTTAGAAGTGCCAAACACCACATTTTCTCTTTAATGCCGTACCAACACTGCACCACTATCTGCACCACTGTAATGTGTAAAACTGAACGCTCAAGAACTCACCAATTGCAATTGCGAATAAAATAGCTTGGAACCTCTGGAAACCCTGGCCTGTTTACTGGTTGTAAGCTTTCTCAGTGCAGTAAACCATTTTCCATTAAACCATGGTCACTCAAATCACCTAATGAGCTGCTGTTTGCCAATTGTATGTCTTAACTGGTATTATGTCGTGTTTTAAACTAAATAAGGTTGACCGAGTCAGTCAGTGAGACTAGTCCACTTTAGGCTACATATGGCTACAAGTAACTAAATTGGACTAAAATAGCCTAATCTGGCTAAGTCATTCTTGGCTACATTGTAGCTACATGTATGAGCGTAGCCTAAAGTGGACAAGTGTTCCTGACTGACAGCAGAGATACCAAGCTGAGCGCGAATTGACTTTAGTCTTTCAGTTTACGATTTGAATGAATTTGGCAGACAGATAGATGTGTGAATACTGCATCTAGAGACAGATTGTAACGACAGACAAGACAAGAAACGAACAGAGGAAACAGAGGACAGATAACAGAACAGTGCGCTACACGAGAACCACAGAGCAAGCGAGGACCCAACAGCAAACGATCACATGCACCAGCACAGCAGCAGCCTCAAGCGGACGGACTTTACCTTGTCATACAATACACAGCGATCATACGGAAACAGGCAAAAATGGCTCGTTTTCGCTGGGTCGACACGATCTTGCGCCACACGCCCTCCGGTCCAGCCGGATGCTCCACCTACAAACCCAAAACACAGTAGAACCCATTCTTGGACGACGTGGCACACGCACACACACAAACAACTACAAGACACACTCTGTGTGTGAAAGGTAGCTGCCTCCAGAACACCAAACACCACCAGAAGAGTCATTCGCTAAGACAGAAGGAATGGGATGATGAGTAGTGACATGTCACTTACCCTATGAGTCATGATATGCTAGAACAAGATGAGCTGATCCAATCAAAATGTCAGTAGAGGCCTCTATGGTAAGCGCATCTCACAGTGACGGGATTACTGTCAGAAGCGACAAACAACACTGGACAAGACGACACAAACACAACGACAACAACGATCACAGTGACCACAGAGACATGGTGATAAGCGGTAAGCCACACATACCGAGTGAAGAATAGACATCACTTGACCCATCGAGGCGATTTTCTCTATTACAGCCTCTTGAGTCATGCTCTCCTTGCCACGCATTTGCGATTTGCCGATCTTGTGGTAGAGATTTCGTTGCCAGGTGTTCTTGTCTGTTGGATCAGTCTGCAATTCGCACCTTGCCCCACTGCACTTGCTTGCACATGCACTCACTCACCTTCTCGGGAACTTCAAGCAGTGATCTTATGTGATCGCGGATCTTGTCCTCACCTTCACGCTGAAAACGAAGTTGATTAGAGATGGTCAAGAAAGTGGAGCGACAGTAAGCAGATCACACAGCGACAGGTAGAATCGAAGCCAAATACCGAATTAGATGTGAAAAAGTCGACAGACTACTGTGCAGAAGAACTACTACAGTACACCCTGCCCATCTTACCGGATCGATTGCCACAAAGCCGAACTGATTAGCTCCCGTGTTTCCCCAGTGCCCACCGTTTTTACCCAACTTTAAAGTATTTCATTTGGTATCAAAGTTCACAAATTGAGTCAATAGACCTGTGGTACCTGCAGAAACTTCTCCTTGCTTTGTTGTACAATATCCAACTCACGACCACCGAAGACGTTCAGACCCACAGGCAGCAGACGCTTGAGACATTGAATCACCAAACTGCCTGCGTGTTTGTCTTTCTTACTCTGACCCTCGCGGCGTTTCTTTTTCCGGTCAGCAATCGCTTGCTTTGGCGATTTGACCTCACCAGCTCCTCCTGTGCTTTGCTCTTCGAACTGAGCAATGAAATTCAGTTCTTCGCGTTTGAAGTGCTAAACTGTTGTCATGGCAACACAACCATAGTTCAACCGTGACAGACCTGAGATCGCGACCAAATCTTGAAAATGATGGCTACATTTTCGTACACCCCATCAGTTTCCCACGATGGTGTCTTCAACCACTGAGCCCTGAAGACAACACTTGCTATGAGCATCAGCAAAACCAAGCTAAAAAGTACCTGTGCAAATCTGCGTATTTAACCAGCAGAGGGAAGAAGGCGTAGACATCGCGGACCAATTTTGCATTCAGCTAAAAACATGGAGATTATCTGAATGAAAGCAAAAATTGTCGCAAATTGCTACCTCTGAGACTGCGCCTTCGTCAGCATCTTCAGGGTGAGTCCTGAGACGATCTTCATCTTTCCAAGCATTTTCAGTCTGTTTACGGATCTTCTCCGCAATAGGCAACATGTAGTCTTTGACAGGATCACAGGTCACGTGCGTAATGATCTGGACTGCGAAAACTAAAGCCGAAGTGAAGCACAACTTATTACGTAACTGTTAAACAGATAAACAACAAAATTACATGGCAAACGGCAAAGCCAAGGTGCATCTTCGTATCCCACTTGATCATTGAGCAGCCTGAGAACCACATTGAAAATGCGATTGGCATGTTCACTACACACATTGGTCACTTGCATGCTGCAATAACACAAGTTATAAGAAAGAAAAGCGTTTACAGTAGTGTCTCACTCTGGCTTGCTCGGTCCCTCAGGTCCCTGTTGCCACCAGTAAGTGAGATAGCTGCACACCAAAGGCAGATCTACATCAAAAACATTCGATGCGTCTTTATATTTCAAGCTGCGCTCAGCAACCTGTAACAAATTCAGCTATACTGGCACGCAGAAAACTTCAGAGCAAAGACGTACACTTTCCAAATCGGTCATCATTTTGTCCAATGAAGGAATATGGGCTGCCAGATTTTGCATCATTTCTAAACCAAGCGTTTGTTTACGAATGTATTTGAAAAGATTTCAGCAAAAATCTTTTTGGTTGGGAAAGGACCAGCTGTGTATACTTTTAGTCATACATGTAACAGGTCATCTGGTTGAAGGAGAAGGAGGCTGGATTGGGGAGCAACTAATCCAAGAATACAGGAATATTAGGTCAAAAGTCACCCAAAATACCAGTTTCAGCTCAAATATTGCTATAAAAGCTGATTTATAGTCACTATGCAAATTTTAGTGTCTGAAAGTTTAACAAAAAATTAACTAAAAAATTGCTTCTGAAAAAAATCAGAGACAAGAAAAAGAAAATCGGTTTGGGGAAAGGTCCTCAATGTACAGCTGGGCTATTCCGATTAGGACAGACTCCTGTTACACATATACCTTTACTAAGCGGTTTGTGACTAATCTACAATGGCGGGAAATTGTGAAAGTGTGATAGTAAAGAAGCAAAGAGAGCATGTGGGTAGGTGCTGAGCACTGCGATACCCGAATATTTAGAAAGTCGGATCTCTTCATAGTAAGAAGATTGCTCATCTGAAGTAGCAATATTGCTTGACATTATATATTTCACGGGTTATGTAATAATTTCTCAATCACCCTGGAAAGGGAACCCGCTGATATGTTGCTGAAAAACTTTTACCTTGAACTTGCACTGAGCCTTGATCTTGCCATTTTGAAAGCACAGATGCCTTGTTGTTGGCATTGAACTCTGGTTCCAGGAAGGCCACAGGGAAGCAACTAGCAAATGCACTAAGACACTGACCCAATGATGGACGATGTCTGAAACAGCGGGCACCATAAGCTAATTTTTACAATAGCAATGGGTTTTCATTACTTGTCCATTTCGGACTTGATCGACTGGGCTCTGCTAGCTGCACTGTTTGTGAGCGAGTTCAAGAAATACAGACTGTTCAGGATCTTGTAGCAGGATGCTTGGATATCGTCCACTGAAACAGAAACAGGCTCATAGAGGTGGCAGCTACTCGTAACTGTGACTTACCAAGCAAATCAGCTCCAAAATTGTTTCTAGCCATGTGACCAAACATGGCAGTCAGAACGGGGATCGACATTTGGTTGGCAAATTCAAGACTGACCCAAGATTTGATGTTGCAGCCTCGCAGCGAGGAGTACTGGCCCTCCGATCTGAACTCATTCACTGCTGCATGCAAATCGTCAGCCATGTTGTTGAAGAATGCCAGCAGACTGGTTCGAATTATATCCGAGTTCATTTTGACCAGAGTCCTGTCATGCAAATTGTGTTAAAGAGTTCACAGGATCTGATCAAAGCCAAACCTCATGTCAATGGACTGTATGAGAATGGTGAGGCATTGTACAGTCAGCTTGCTCACAGAGCCAAAGGCATGATTTTTGAGCCGCAACAGAGCAGCCAATCGACAGAACAGACTGAAAGGAAAAACTTTATCTCTATTCTGTTTTGCGGCAGCTAGTCTTACCTGGCCACCATCTCTTTTTCTCTGTTTGAAGCCATTCCAGCCTGCAGCACACTGCTGCTTGTGATGAAATAGCTGTAGTGAGCTCGGAAATAGGCTTGCAACAACGGCAGCACCACCTTAAAAGCAGTTTGACACCGAAAATGCAGAAAGAATGCTGAGAAAAGCTACTTTTTCGAAGAACTTCACATCCTTGCTGGAAGGCTTGAAACTGTTGCGTCGCGTCAGGTCCTGACTGGGCTTGATCACCTTCATCCTGACGCCGGCCTGTTCCAAATACATGTGCATCTTCTCCAGCAGGTTGTAGGCAAAACGTTTCTCGATCGACCGGTCACTAGCCTCCATTTTGGCGTTCTCGCTGCCGTTTAGTCCGTCGTCCCTAACATTCTGCCCTCTGTATAGTGTCGGTCCGAGTGTATGAAGTGGCGTGTGTTGGCGGCGCAGCAGAGTGGCCAGAATAGAAAGAAAAGCCAAGCAGTTATTAGCGATAGACAAAGTTCAACTCAAATACAGAAGAGTCAAATCAATTCTACTGCAAGAGAGAAAACCAATGATCCCGTATAAGCTCCCAGTGAATAACTACAGTGATTATTAAGCGACCACCACTGGCCACAGTGCATTCAGTCCATTATTTGAGGACCGTACTTAGTGTAAAACAGTCATTCGGTATAAAGTGAAATGGATTTCTCGGTGAGATTCTATCTCTATCTAATCCATTCCAAAGTAAAAACTGAAAACACAGAGTGGGCCAGGTGCTCAGTTTGCTGCATTTTGAATATAGCAAAGCTCTCTCACATACTTGCTGATCTTGTATCCATGGTACTGCAGAAATTTGACGATCTCTTGTGCTCTGAACCGGTCTTTCCTGCGTTCAGTGTCAGTGAGCAAATCCCAAGGGACAATGTTGACCAACATGCAGCCTCCTTTATCAGTCAAGTCCTCCAGTGCTTTCGCAGCCCAGATCAGATGCGAATTAGCAGCCACTCGCTCAGCCAAGTTTTGCATGTCTTGATCTAAGGTCATATTGGCCAAGTCGACTGGATGAGGATCGTAATTTTCAATGCTGAAATAGTAGTTGTATCCATCTTTGGTAGCCTTCATTCATCAGTCACACCTGTCGCCTGACGGAGCAGCTGCCTGGGCGGCCTTCTCTGCGGTATCAGGATCATGCAATGTGATGTCATAAGTCAGTGCAATCAATGGTCTAATGCATTCTGCACAGCGCTCCTTGTAAAAATTCTTTTCCTAAACCAGGTAGCCGAACGACTGGTCAATGCACTCAAAGAAACAACTCTCACAAATTCCTTGCACATGTTGAATGGCTTCAGTCGCGGATGTGTGGAATTAGCCCTGCTGTAGACCTCGCCATACTCCCAGCCCTTTTCGATCTTGAAAGGAAGACTTTAACAACGATTTTACTAACAAATACTCACTTTGCGACTGGCCCATGAGTCATGGAAATGTTCAGCGAATTTTTCTACTATCCGGTTTAGTTCAGGCGTCAGGCCGACCAGCGAGACGTCAATCGGTCTTGGAGTCCAAGCGCTTCCTAAAAATCGTTGTGATGAGATCGGGTTTACAAGAATTTGAAGTCATAGAAATACAGTGCCAGAACGCAGAAGTATTCATTCACTTAATTCATTCAAACTGCATAGTATTTCCAGACAATCGGAAAGCAGTCACACATGTAAACACTTGATAAGTATGGAAAACAGGGGTGTTCTAGTGGGAGAACCCCGTTGTTTCGTGCAAGTGTCTAAAGCGTTATTTGTGCATCTAGCGCAGCAAACACCAGTAAACTTACCAACGGCGCTAGAAACTGTAAATGGGAAAGAGACAGAGTGTAGAGGGTGACTGAGAATGCAGAATTAGTCATTCAGACAGTATTAAGGTACACTTACCTTCTTCAGACACGTGGGGTTCATCATCCTGCTTGGCACTTAGTGCATAGTCGGGACTCAGTGCGCACCCAATTGCAGTTAGACAGGGGAGAGCTCTGCCAAACAGTTCCGGGTCATAGGGCTTCGTGCCCAATGAGTCAAAGATGGCTGAGAAAAGCTTCATCGACAGGCGCTTCTCCAGGTCTGATGCAACGCCATAGCCACTGCCAGAGCCGTAGTACCTGCCACAGCGTTCATAGTGAAGAGTCATGATCTGAAACAATCAGACCAATTGTCACTGTAAAACCAATAATACCAACTTTAACCCACCCTCAGCGGCACTTTGGCATTCTCTTCAAGCGCCGGAATGTCAACGATCACTTTCCTGAGCAGTTTGATCATCATGTTGGGATGGAGTTCGGACGTGATGGCCACCAAGAAGTCGCTGACTGCTTGGCGTTGCGTGTTGGTCAGAGCTTTCAGTCTGTTCATTCTGTAGACCGTGTGCAGTGTGGCGTCCAGCAGTGCCGCCTCGTGCTCAGCATCGGCAAAGAAGTGTGCATGGTTGGTGAGCAGAGGCAACACCGATCCGCACAAGTACCGATTCAGGGCAAAGGCAATGTCGATTTCCTTTGGCTGAAATAGATTGTATTCATGTGGCGCATAGTCAAAAGACACATCAGCATGCAGTGCGCTGCGCTGTGCTCCAACTAAGGAAGTGTGATTTGCAGCTGTGCATTGGTCGCCAGTCTTACCCTCTCTGACTCGGCAGCCGCCTTATGCCAGCGCTGCATTACAGCGCTGAGGCGGAAGCGACATTCAGTGGAAGTCTGAATTGGACTCGATTCTCCACTAGGAAACCGGGATCGGCACAGCTAACAAATGTACACTATTTTGTACTTATAGCCCTGCGTTATGGTGTTGTGTGTCATAGTTAACAAGCAGAACTAGACTAGCAAGAGACGAGAAACGGCAACTTACTGAGTCAAGCATGGTAGCGGCGCGTAAATCTGGGAGGAAACTTCGCTCCAGCAGTCGGAAGAACATTTCTTGACTCTCAATGCCATACACTCGGTCCAAGAAGAGGAGAACTGAGCGTTTGTGAATAGGAACCAAACCAGGAGGCATACCGCTGATGTCTGGAAAAGGTTAGAGGTTTGTTTTTTGCAAAATCTTCTTTTCTCCTGCATGCAAAATCAGTTGTTGTTTGTTTAGTTAGTCACCTTTGTTAGTAGTTTCAAAGTTAGTGCTTCTGACTCCTCGCGATTTAGCTGAAATTGGTTTTGCTGGGTTGTAAGCAAAAAAGTAGGAAGGTTAGTTGGGGAAACAAGTCGCACCTTCATTAGGATGGGCAGCCACATTAGGAATGGTGAACCGCAGAGCAAGAATAGCCTCCAGATCGTCCAAAGAAATAAGAGATCGCAGAATAGCTCGAGCCCTCAGTGCTTCTCCTTTGCCTTCACTGATTGTCACTGGGTCAGGAGCACATTTGCCCAACAAATCGACAAGGGTAGAGTAGAACTCCAAGATGGACGCGCCCATGTCAATGTAATCTTCACCTTCTTCATCTTCAGTTGGGTAAGACCTGCACAAGACTGTAAGGCTTGGACAGAAGTAAAAACGTTTGCTTACCCTCCGAGGTAAACACCACCATGACCCTCCTCCATTCTGCCATCAGCCAAAGCTTTGATGTCCTCACTCATGGCAATCGCCTCCTTGAAAGCAAGGTACAAACCTTGCCCTTCGCCTTTGAGAGCTACACCCAAGCACTCAGGACGTCTGATCAACAAACGAATGACCAAATTTGCGTTCTCCTCAATGTTTTCTCCGTTGATCCAAACGCAGTAGCGCAGAAAGTCCACATAACGCTCTCCTTCCACAGGGTCCCAGCCTAGGTCTGGGTAACCCTTGGCAACCAGGTCACTGTTTGTCTGTAATTTCGTTGATAGCTAGCATCAATCGGAAAAGAAGTGTGCTGGTCACCTGAAGACCGCATCTGCTCAGGTATACGGCAACCTTCTCCAGCTCATCTTCCTTCAGAGCCAATGCCAGTTCATTGTTGTCCATGAAGCTGGATGACGCAACATCCAGAGGGACACTGCCTCGCAGACTTGGCCTGTTCAACAGCATGGTGGCATTGTCGAGCAGAAAACTCAAGTGCTCGAACATGGCTTTCTGATTGGGCCGTGAAGTGCGAGAGAAGTAGCACAAGAACTTGCTGCATGACACCACCATGTCACTGGTATCCTGCAAACAATGACCATATTGCAAAAATACAATCGCTCATTGAACCCACTCTAAGTTGTGGTGCAGAGAACTCCTCAGTGGCAATGGCTTCAGCTGCTTGTTGAGTGTTGAGAATGTTCATCATGACAGTCATCACATTCTCGTGCACTTTCAGCAACCGCATCAGGTCTGGATGTTGGAAGAAAATCTTGTTGTTCATCAGATGCCTGAACAAACAAAATTGAATAAATTATCATCAGACAAATTGCATTCATGACATGTCACCATAGAGCGTTTTTCAGAATTTCCTCCTCTACCCATTCAAACTGCACTGACAACAGACTTCTGACTTGATTCAAGTAGATCATGAAGTTTTCAATGTCAGCAATGCTGCGTTCGTGTACAACAAAGGTTTTCTCCAATCCTTGCATTATCTGAACAAATGAGCATCACATGCAGGGTCGACCATTTATCTATCACTGGTTTCGTCTTTCTGTAACTTTTGTGTTCGTCAATCAATTACCCTGAAATTTTAACACAAAATGCGTACATTTTCAGAATATTTACTCTCAAAATTTTAGCCAAGTCTGTTACTTCAACCACTAGTTATGAACTTCCACGTGTTCACTCCAATGGGTGACACATGGAAGTGCATAACTTGTGGTTGGAGTCACAGACTTGGCTAAAATTTGGGAGTAAAAATTCTGAGAATGTGCGCATTTTGTGTTAAAATTTCAGGGTAATTGATTGACGAACACAAAAGTTACAGCAAGCGAAACAGCCATAGATAAATGGCCCACCCTGTACAATAGAATGCCACTGGGATGTGCAAACCTCAGCAATTCCGTTGTATTGTCTGAGCAGCAAATCGAACATGTTTCTGATAAGATCAGGAGACTCTATATAGTTGTCGCGTGCCCAACGAGCAACATTCTTGATTATCATTCTGCGGAAGGCTTCTGAAAGCACAAATTCTGTCAGAAATCCAAAAGAAGCAGCAGAATGTGTGCACCATTTCCACGTTTTGAACTTGTTTCGTCGTCTTCGGTAGGCGCAGGAGGCACAGGAACCACAAAAGTAGCAAACGTGTCTACCCAACTGCTCTCATCTTCTGGTTGAATCAAATGCTCAGTGGCTTCATCCTCTTCAGCCTTCACACAACCTGCTTTCTAAACATACAATTATAATATTGTTCTGAATGTAGGTAATTCTGCTTTGTTCACATTGGTCATTTCGCCGATGAATTCTCTGAGCTGCTCCTGCAGTTGCTCAGCCATTGGATTGCGCTCCACTTCCATTTCATCTTCATAAGCATTGCTCTCATGTTTCACGCGACAATCTACCAAGCGGAACATCTGAAAAAATTGTTCATTGATCAGTAGTAGTCTCGTCTCATTCATTGGTTTTAATACTTGTTCACTGGGAGGACATCGAAACTCCTTTGTCCGCCTAGCTGCTTCTGCAGGCGACAGATCTGTCTGTTTTATGTCCATATATCGATTGGCCTGGTCCTGCTGAAGTTCGCTCACAAATCCCTCAGCAAATCCAATCAACGATTCCACCCGATGTCGCAGCTGAATGTCACCGAAATGGTGCAGAATGTTGCACAGTTGGAAGAGCACTCCTTCAGCTAGATCTATTTCGATCAAGCCTTTCTGTGTGGTTCCTGAAGAGTAGCTGAGTGAGTTTTGAAATGTGGCTAGAGTCAAACCAGGTTTGTAGTTCTTGTCGAAATCAGCTGGGTTAATCAGCAGCAACATGTGCTGCATGTCTTCATCTGTTATCAATCCAATCACCAGCAGAGTGTCAAACAACTTGAGCAATGGTCTAAAACCACCACATTTGACAGGTCTGCGCAATAGCAACTTCATACTCGAAATGGCTCAGGTTGTTTCCACCAATCAAATCTCTGCAGTTCATCACTGCACGTTGCGTAGCATCTGTCAACGCTGACATAACGTGACTCTTCAAAGCCTCAAAATTAAACGCAGGAGGCAAAAGCTTGGTTTCCAGTTCTCTTGGAATCCTGTAAGCAAGAAATTATGAGAGCTAAGATGTAGAGCTTACTGTTTACCTGTCTCTGACATCTTCAGCTGCCATAACAGGGAGGATAGAATGCATAGGTCCCAGCACATTGGGGAATCGGTCTTCAGCTTCTGGGGAGAAGACATTCTTGGTTGCCAGCTCTTCTATCAGTGGCACCAAATACTCTTGTTTTGTTCTTTCTCTAAAAATGTCTGTGTCTGTGCAAACATAACCTATAGTGATGCAACCGGGAGCGGAATACCGGGATTCGGGAAAACCGGGATTACCGGGAAATGAGAACACCGGGAAAAACCGGGAAATACGGGGATTACCGGGAATATCGGGAAATGGATCAAAACGCATGCAACATGATAAAACATAAATGTTTTCAACATCCGGTTTAGCTATTGATACCATTTCTAGTCGGTCTTCTCAAGAATTTTCTCTCATGACGAGCTAAACTCGTTATGCTGTGAGATCAGATTGATGTTGAATGGGTCAGTGGGTTGGTTTGGCAGGTACCAGGCAGCGCGATGTCAATGGGACCAAAAGGTTGTGTAAGAATCACCAATCAATGAGCGGCTTTGCTCAATTGAAGGCCTTTATAAAGTTGGAAGTTTAGAAAATAAAGTTTACGGCCTAAACCAATACAAAAATATTTGAAACAAAAGGAAAAGGTGCAAAACATTACTGTTTGCTCAGATTGAGCAAGTAGCAGTCATATAAAAACTTATTCAAAGTTTTGCGTGCTGCTGGTACTGGCAAAAGAAAGTTGGGTATACAGTAGAAGTCACTGAAATACATAGTATCTGTCTGTAAACTGTCAATATAAAACATATTTCCCGCTATTAGAGAATGGTGAACCGGGATTGAAAATACCGGAAATTCCCGGTTCTTCGGGAAATACCTGGATCCCGGTTGCATCACTAATAACCTAAGAAAAAGAAATTGCAGAAGTTTACCTAGCGTCAGCATGATAGCTCAAATGGATTGCAATGAGCACATCATGAAAGCCTGAGCGAAGTGAGCCACTGATGAAGTGGTTCTTTATAGCAAACATCAACTGTTCCTGGTCGACATGCTTGCACAAGATGTGGGCCACTTTGTGGTTTCCACTCACGCACAACTTGCAGTACAAGTGCAGCGTTTGTTTGTGGAACTCTTGGTAGAAGTTGTGCTCCACCAATTCCAGCACATCGAATGATCGGTCTTTCTCAGGCACATAAACGGCCATCATCCGCACAGCATCATCGCACAGCACCGACCAGCCGCGAGTGTCACTGAGCTTAAGTGACGTGATGCGTACACTTTGATCAGGCACACGCGACCATTGGTACTGGTGAGACAACTGCAGCTTGAGACGTGGGGGACAGATGGGGGTCAGCGCCTTGTAGTTGCTGCGGAACAGAATTGATGCCAGTGGAAGAGTGTACTAAAATGACCAGTGATTGTTTCTAAAATTATTCAGATCAGAAACAACTCACCCGAACGCGTCCAAGTTCGAACTGGACCACTTCTTTGCTGGTTGGCATGAAAAATACTGCAGGGTAGACCATGCTGCTGGGTTCCAACTGTAATCCTGTTACTGTATTCTGCACTTATTTGCTGCAGTCATGTACCTTGCATTTGTAGCCGGTGTCTTGGCCGTCTGCTAAGAAACTGAGTTCTCCAGTTGATGTGTCAACCAGACAGCCAACTAACAGCCCAGATACTTTGGTGTTGCTTGATTGGTCGCCAATTGAGAGAGCCAAATCCTGGGCATTCACCACATAGCAAGAGCGGTACTCAGTGCTAAAGAACATTTTCAGTTTGATATTCTTGTAAAGCCAAGCTTAAGTTTACTTCTCAACCACTTGATTCTTCTGGTCAGTCTCATAGTACCGCACCTTACGAACATTGTCTTCAAGTGAAAATGACTGACCACTGAAGTGGAACTGAGGGGTCACCCAGCCAACCCAAACGTTCGACAAGTCCTGGCCGGGGAAGATGCGCAGACCGTAGTAAAATTCATCCACCTAAAGAGAAAAGACAGTTATAAAAAAGCTGACCAACCTACAGTAATTAGTGACCTGGTCAAGCATCTGTTTCATTTCCCAGGTGTCATCATCAGCTGAAGCGGCAACTTCGGTGGTAACCTTTGACACATCAGTGATTTCAACTATAGGTGGCTTTCCTTTAACTTGTCTGGTCTTTCGAGTTGCTGCGCTACGGGAAACAGGGGGTAAATCTAAACACCAGGTGTAATGCTTTTATGGCATAATTCCTTTCAATTTCTCACCTCTCTTTGTGCCAACTTCATCAGAGATTCTTGCGCTTTTAGCGGCCGGGCCACTGGTTTCAGTGCTGCGGGATCGTGGCATTGATTTACTTTCTTCCACTCTGCAACGATTTTCTTCAAATTCACAAACGGACAAGAATAACCATACTTCTTTTGTCTGCTGGCACTCCTGTCGCGCACCTTCTTTCCAATGTTCTGCAGCATTTTCAAAGGAGTTCTGCTTCTTTCTCTTTCTCCTCGTTGCAGATCCTTGATGCGCTCAACGGCTGCTGCTCTCTGTGCAGAATCGCCATGTTCCTCTGAACCCAAATCTTGCAAACTGGCGGCCGCTCTGTAAAGTGGATTTGTAGGTTAAAGTGCAAACAAAGCACAAGCTTCAAGGCAGACAGACCAAAGCATGCAGTAACCGACAAGCAAGAGCAAATCAGCCCAAAATACCGTAACAGCTCAGACAGATATGGATCATCAGCATGTGCATGGTCGCCCTCCAAAGGGAGCCAAGTGAGTAGTGAGTCTTCAAAGCTATACATGCCAAACCTCATCAGTGTTCCTATCCTCTTCCTCTGACTGGACAGCAAGCAAACAGCACACAGTTAGTAAAATGACTGACAGCAAAAAAGGTGAGTCATGTCAAACCTGACAAATTCAACCAAGCTCTCATACGTACACAGCTCAAGACTTGATAGGGACAGTTGTAGCCAGATTGGTAAGAAAGAAGGTTAGTGAAGAATAAAATTTGTCAGATTTCCATGCCAGTGGTAGCAGTCATTCAACAGCTTCCTTACCTCACAGCTGGGGGGTCAAGTCCGTGCATATCAGAAATACCAGTCTCGTCAAAGCTCTGGGCCTTTGTTGAAGCCAGCGCCACCCGTTTGTCAGTTCCAGATTTGGTGGATGACTTGGCGCCCGAATCCAGTGACTTCCCTTCAGAGTCCCTCGTCACTTTCAGCATGTCAAAGTCTTTTGGCACCCTCATGCCACCCCCTATGCCGATTGGCGGGAGACCTGTTTCGATACGATGCTGATCGCCCAAGCGGGCCAAGTTGAAGTGCAGATCTTCTCGATCTCTGCAAACCAAAATGCTCAGAGATGTAGTAATTTGCATAAAGTGCTACTTGTTTCTAACAAAAACATCGTTGCATCTGACAGGCATGCTGATGCGCAGAAACTCGACATTGACTCTTTCTGTGACACTGCCGGGGTCCTTGTGCTGCACCTTCAGACACGGAGGATTGTTGCCAGTGGCTGGCACTCTCACCACTTCAACGCCAGTGTCCGGAACCTGCGCCAAGTTCTCGAACAGCCCAAGCTCCTTGCCATACCAGAGTGGAAGGTTTCGGTACATGTTTCTGCAACCAGCACTTCACCCATACTGCACTGCGCTGCGAAACAAGTCCAGTGGCCTGCGTACCTACGATTTTACGAAGGGTTGTAAAATTTTGAAAAGGATTAGAGAGAAAATTTTTAACAACATAACCATTGAAAAACGCATCTGAAAGCCATTAAGAACATAAAGTGGGCAGTTTTAGTGACAATTTATACGTTCTCTTGTGTTAGAAAGATTTTTCTTCCTACTCCACCACAAAAAGGGTGTACCCACTTTAGGCCCCTGCACAATTGAAGCAACCCCAAACTTACACGCAGAACGGTTCATAGCCTTCCTGTAAACCACACTGCGTAAAGTATCTCAGTGAGTTGACATCTTGACCAAAGTTGAGCTTAGCCTTTTGACCGGCCGCCAGTGTGAAGGCAGGCACTAGGCCATCGTTGACTGGCACGTTATCAAAGGCCATTTCCGATCCTGATGGATCAAGCAACAGTTCGCCGTTAAGTGAATAAGCTGAAAGTTAAGTAGACAATGAAATCTTAGCAGATTGACTCTTCTTTTACAAATTGTTCGGTCATTCAGGTCCAGAAAGCAGCCGACCACGTCTCCGACCTTCCAGGGCTTTCCATAGGTCTCTGGTCCCTGATGCCATTTTTTGACAAGGTAGCCGTCGAACGCATAGGACATTTCGCAGTTTCCGAGGTCAGTATCTGCCAGCGCGTTCACCTCCAACCATCCAACTTTCATGAATCCATCACTCATAACTTCAAATTCGTAGTACCTGCAAGAATGCTTCATAGACTAGGTATAGAGTAAACAGAAATCATAATCTTGTTCTAATCAGATTAATGCTAGTAAGTGTATTACCATTTGCCTGAAGATGCGCCATATGTCTTTTCAGCCCGGTAGGTCCTGACTGGCTGCTTCAGAGCCTCCATTTCTTTGTGAGCGGCTGAAAACAGTTAAGTAAAGCAGACTTTTGATATTTTACCTATCACCTTCATCATGTTCCACTGCTGGTGCTTCAAAGAAAAGTCCATGCAACATAAGGGTTCGAATAGTTTCAGCTGCTCCAGCGATGTTTGCATCTTTGATCTGCTGGATCACATGCTCATATGGAACCAAATGAGGAGTTCGCTTGTTGATTGGGTCCTATAGACTTTTAAAATTACAAAAAGACTTCAGTGGACCAGCCAGTGAGCGAAACATTCATTACTTCATTGATTCCATAAGTCCATCCTCTGGCAATTTTCTCCTTGGCCCAAACGTTATGGGTGTTTTGAGCGAGGTGCTCAGCTAGTTCCTGCATCTTCTCGTCTAGGACCACTTCTCGTGTGTCCAGCGGAGCTGGTTTGTAGCCATTGGGCATTTGATAACTGGAAAGTTGAAATTACTATACTACACTGAACAAGAAAAAACTCACTTTTGGCCCAGTCGAATTGGTCTCAGTCTGGTTGGTGGTTTGTCGATATGCATATGATAGCCCAGTGCATAAATGGTTCTGAACACACATCACAGTTTCTTGTGCAGCGGTATATGAAGTGAACTGTTACTTGAGCGTATCCAATGCCTGATTGACATTGTAGTTCTTCTCAACAGTTGGAAGTTGGTCATATGAGGTGAGGCATGGATGGGTTTTCTTGGATTCACTTCGCTTCTAAAAAGCGTAGCTAGCAGCAGTTGTTTGCAATAAAGCAGTGCTCACCTCAGCATAAGTCCACCCATTATCGATTTTGTGCATAGCCCACAGTTGATGCATATTCTCAGCCAGTTTCTCATGCAGTTGCTGGGCAAAGTGAGGCAGCTGAACTGCACTCACATCGACAGGCTCCGGCACAAACGGCTTCACATCAGACATGATCGTCTGCGGTCCACAGTAGATGTTTTTCTTGAGAATTCCAAACGAAAAACACGGCATGATTTCGAGCTCGCCGTGGATTGCCTCATACATGGCCGAAAAGCCGTGAGGAGGGCCATATCGCAATCTGCCTTGGTTGCCACCCAAGATGAAGCGACAGCTGAAATTCAAAATAATAGTTCAGAATATTTGTAAACCATCTCGGAAAAGTGTTTTGCGCCGAATTCTAAACGTGCTTACCTGACTTTTGCAGACATGCTCATGACTGGGAAGAAGAATCCATCAGTGTTGAAGTCTTTGAATACAGCATCCATTTTATTGCCATTCAAACTGAAGCGAATTTCGGGCAATGTCAGATCCAGGTAACATCCGATCACATCTCCTTTGTGCAGATCTCGCGTTCCAATCGGTTTTCCTTTTCCACCTGCAACCAGTTCATCAGCTCATTACATCTTTCATGTCAAAGGCAAAACAAAGGACTGAATCAGCTCTCGACACAAATTTCGACTTCACTAATTTTACGTCACTCAGTGTCATTGTATCATCATCTTCTGAAAGTGAAAGCTGCAGCAGAGCAAACGACAACTCACCAGTCCACATCACCCTTCCATCGAATCCATAGGAGTGCAAGTCATCTCCAACTCCGTTGCAACCCCACATGTCCCCTGAACCAGGGTAAGGCACAAATCCAGAGGTATTGGCCCAGCCAACTCTGATGAACGGTGCCTGTCTGGTCATCTGCTCCAGATGTTCCACTTCACACTCAAAGTACCATCGTTGGAACCAGGCAGACCCCTCCACCACTCCAACCAGGACATTGGGCATCATACTAAACACCATCTCCATACTGAAGCATTCTCAGCAAGTTCATCTGTACCTTCCAACATGGTCAACCAAACTGGTTTGAAGCAGCAAATCTTTGCCAGGTAGTAAATTACTGCAGATGGTGTGCTGACTGCTGCGGACCGCCACTCCATTGCCCTCACACAGAGAGGACAGCACATCCAGAACCTTGACAAAGTACGATTGAGCACAACTCAAAGACTCCACTCAGAGCTACTTTCGGGTCTCGTCCCACTTTCTCCAACAGAGAGATGACCGACTTTATGTGGTTGTCACCGATCATGTTCAGTGCTTCCGGTGACTCAGTGAGTACACAGTACAGCACATCCAGGATGCCTTAAAGATGAGTTCAACTTCTGTGTCAGTCAGCTTGGCAAACTCAATGACCTTCTGCAGATTGCGGGTTTGCCAGACGGCCAAACAGCCAGTCGAGTCTTTGAGCGGCAGCAAATTGAGCACAGTTGGAGTGATTTCCTTTGATCATAGCTGCCACCAACAAGTACAGGTAGGTGGAAATCGAATCCCAAGTGTCTTGGTTCTCAACGCCAATCAGTCCAGCGTAATCTGCAGTTCAAGTATAAACTGGGTTTGTTTAGAGACAAATTGCAAGTTGGCTTTACCGGGTAGAGACTCCATTTTTGAGAATTTGTCGATCGTGTCCAGAATCATATTGAGCACACCTTCCTCCTGGAAGAGGTCCTGTCGGCTGCGCAACGCACGCAAACAGTTCTGGCGCTCTTCGAATTCTAAAAAGTATTGTTTCAGGTCAACTGTAAATGCTTACATTTGATATAAAGCATTGGTGCATGCTGCTTTCCTGTCAGAGTTTTGCATTCTATGCTGTACTGTGTTTCATGTAATGCTCTAGAGTTGTTACCGCAGTCGTCAGCTGGTTGAGCAAAGTAGTCAATCAAGTCTTCCATCAGTTTGTGAACTTCAACCAAGTCCACTTTCTGCCAGGCGGGAGCTTCGCTGCCTTCCGCTTGCAGTGCGTCAATACCACTGAAACATTCTACTCTCATCAGTTTGCCTTCAGCTAACCAAGCTCACTCATGCATTTTAGTGAACATGAAAGATATCTAGAACTAAAAGAAAGTCAGTATTTAAACGATTCTATGCCGACAACAGAGAACCAAGAGGGAAACATAGAGTTGAGGTGAGGGGCAACAATGGGGCACGTACTAGGAACGCTTTCGTATGAAGGTACGCAGCACTCTGCACGGGGTATCCGGAAAGAAAACAAACACACCTTAGTTGGATAACGAAGCACAACCGATTAAGTGGTAGCACTAGCCACAGTTGAAGCAAATTCAGCCACACAAAGCAGAACGACACTCACCGCAGAAATCTGTTGAGCACAGAAGAGCACTTGCGAATGACTCGGGCAGATTTGGACTCTTCATCTAAGGCCTTGAACAAAGTGAAGCAGTCGTCCATGTGACCCTCTTCCAGAGCGATCGCCTTCTTCTCCTCCACTTTGCCAATGCCTTTCTTGGTAACTTCCGTCGTCTGAAAGTACAACTGCTCATCGTCATCAGTACTAAACCAGTCAGGGAAATAGCAGCATACAGTACGTATATGGTACCGCTTGTACTGGAAACCATACATGTAAGGGTTCTCTCTGACAAGCGGTACCATTATTTCCCCAACAGTAATAGTTGTGCTAAGCCAAAGCATGTTGCATGCAGGCGACAGAGCGCTCAGAGACGTCTCAAGCTAAACTCTCACATCGTCATCTCTTCTCTTGAAAGCCATCCATATCATGTGGTTAGTAAGCTTGAATACTACCAAAGCCAACATTTTCGTACCTGATAAGAGAGCCAGAGACCCGAATGGGGATGGTGCATATAGACTACTGTAGTTCCGAACTCCATCGTCGCTACGCCCATTCCCTCCTCTTCCTTCTCTTCAAGACCCTGCCGTTTTGCATCCTACAACAGCAGATAAACCTACTACTACAATTATGTTCACAATGAATGTGAGGTGTGTTTTTTTCGGTTTTTTCCTAAGGGTCGGGAAAAACTCAAGCAGAAAATAGCTAATTTATGTCATTTTTCTATTAAAAATAGACTCTTGCGATGTACTGTATAATAGGCCAGACTGACTCAAAACTGTTAGATAAACAACAGAAAAGACCAAATTTGGCAATCTAAAACAAAATGGCAGTGTTGTGAGAAAATTTGCATATGGCGTTTATTGATGGAGCGTGTCAGGGACTGTTTCATGCCTGTTCCATCGTTTATATCTAGGTAAGACGTGTATTTCTGTTCTGAGAAGACTCAGGAAGGCGCCAGAAAGCATTAGGAATTGTAAAACCAGGCTAGGGCCAGGGCCAGGGACATTCATTTCAGTCTTAAGCTTAGGTGTACATAGCTTTAAGCTGTTTTAGATAGAACTATTAGGAAGAGTCGGCATAAGGTTACTGGATAACAGAACGTAATTGTAATTGTAATAAAAAGAAAGCCACATGTGCTACCTTAGCTGGAAGCATAATAAAGGCAGAGGCGTCGAACTCTGCCTTCTCGCGGTGCAACAGACAGACTTGATTGTCGGTGGCCAGACCAAGGTATCGACCTGCAAAGATTTGCATAGAACGCTGATACACTAAAACACGCCACCCACGCACCCGAGGTCATGTGTCGCACTCGAAAGACCTGTTCCCACGCGACCAAAGCGCCGTGCCACTTCATACGAACTAACTCTAATCGCCAAAGGGATCGTGCCTGAGTGACCGCTGGCCCGCCCTCGTAGATGACCATACTGTAAGACGCGGCAGTAGGTGACATAAATTTGCATAGAACGCTTACTTGTGCTGAGGGTGCTCGCTCCAGTTCTCGGGAATTGTAAGAACCTCGTCGTTGCCGTGGAAAAAGCGAATCACATCGTTGCCAAAGATATAACCTGTATTAAACCAATTTAAAATATGCAAATTAACTACCGTACTTCCTACCTAAATGTCGTGCCCGGACGTTGCCAGAACTGACTGGATTGATGTTCCATAGCGTTTGATGGAACGAAGCCACCACCATAGCACCTTTGCTACCGGATAGATGCTACACAAATTTGCATAGAATTATACAGCGTAAAGAAAAACATAAGGTACATACCACATAGCGTTCAGTGGCCACGCTGACTAAGATGACATCATCGCCGACGCGAACCTTTTCACCTTCCGACCTCTGCTTCGAAGCTGGATGAATGGTCCACCAGCAGGATTCGCCTAAACGCTGATTGGAAGAAGCGGTCGATATTATTTGGTTCAACCTGAATTGCTTTCCTGTAGACCGACATCGAATGCGAGCTTGTCATTGGACGAGCTGGTTGAAAGACACGCCAAATACTGTAAACATACGTACAGTACGTACAACGTTTACAGTAGATCTCTATCTGAAAATTACCATATTGCTTTGATTGTGCCGCAGCACAATTGCATGACCATATAAGAGGGTTTTGTTGTGACCACCGCCGCCGCTGGCTTTCTAAAAAGTAAACCGATTTTCGCTCTGATTGACCTTTTTTCTTTCTAGTAAAATCGCTAATCAAGCATGCGCTCTAGTTCTGGATCTAGCTCATAAATAGAATTATTAGTAAGAGTGAACAGATTTTTCATTATTATTCAACGTTCACACCAGAGACCCAGACAGTCATTCGGATGCGCTGCTAAAAGATACGTTCGTATTTGGTCTTGCTTAAGCAGAGCAGAGCTTGCGCACTCTTTAGTAGAAAGAAGCGCCAAATTTGAACGTACCTTAACAATGACCAGTCGGAAAAACAGACAGAAATAGAACTACTAACTCTAATAAAGAGCACTCCATTCAAAAGATGGATTTCTGGAAAACTTTCATAAAACAGAAATTCACAGGATAAATTCTCCAAACTAACTAACGTACGGACTGTATAATTTAAACTTGTCAGGCTTTCGCGACGAAAAACTAAATCGCATCGGATTTTTTGTGTATATTTCTCAGCATGTGCTCCCGCAACCAAAATCTCTGCGATCGAGGGAGTTAAGTGATACCGCATATGGAACCGGTGTCATACAAATAAACAATCCTTACTGAATGTGGTTGTACAATTCTTGTAAATTCAGTAACTTTTGATCTTTTACTCTATGAAAATTTAGAAGACCGGAAAGCTATTGTACCGTTTCTTACTTAGTAATTAATTAGTTAGTGCCGCGAAGACCCATAAAAACTAATCAAAGAGCACGAGGCGACAGAGAGGTTAGGGGCAAATGAACGGATCAGCCCACCACCACACATACCGCGCGAGAAGAGATTAGTGAGGTTTGGTTTTTTTGCTGAAAAGCTGCCCTTTATTCCACTACACAGTAGACATGTGCCCAACCGCTCCCAACGGTCAGTCAAGCTCAGCTCTATGCTAATTCTCTAACCACTCACAGCCTCTGAATCGGCACTCATCATCTCCTGCAGGGCCCGGATGGACAGCGCGTTGTCGATGAAGAACATGCAGATGGCCATGTCAGGTGGGTAGTTCTGAAAAGATTGGCTTATTCAGTGCTTTTCCCCTTAGCTAATGGCGCTATAGCATTGCCCTGTCAGCTGCTTTAGACTCAGCTTTTCGCAGCTGTTGGTCCGTCTCTACTTCGCTGCAGCAGGTACCTCCAGCCATAGCGGCAAAACAATGTAAGCCTGCTAAACCGATTTTCATCAACAACCCCATTGCTAGACAATATACATACGCTCTATGGCAGTTTAGTTTGATGCTCAAGAGTATACTACATTTACAGTAAACGATTTAAAAAGTAGCAAGTTCTGAGTGAAGGTTCAGCTAGGAAATTGCTAATTGTTTCTCCTGCCTCCCTCGCAGCAGACGCGGTGTCACGCAGAAATCTCAGAAATTGATTTGGTTGTGTGGCCCGGCATCCCCGGGGAATCTCCAATTGAATACCTTGTCAGAGACATTTTCCAAGTAGCACATGCGATTTCCGAAGCCCTCTGCACTGAGACACATGCGCTCGGTGCCGAAAACTCCCTCGCGGTTGGCCAGACAAGTAAGAGCGACCATGTCGCCCTGAAACAAGCCTTCTATGGGCATGTCACAGCAGTCAGTTTAGCTTTGATGATAGAGCCGCTGTCTGCTTGTCAATTCCCGTGCGATTTGATGCAAAAAATTCGATAATAACAGCAAACCGAAGTGGAAACTCACTGTCCTAAGGAATGAAATGTCATCTTGCTCTCCGCCACCCCCTTCATCCTTCGGTTCGGTCATGGCTTAGCAGTTAGCCGCTGAAACAGCAACCACTTTTAATCGCGATCGACACGCGCGGCCAATCTTAATCAAGTTGGGTGGGCGGGCGCGGTTCCCGGTTGCCGAAGCTCTAAATGAACTAGTTTGGCGCCTTAGTCACTAATAGCAGCTCTACGAGATAAAGGCGCGAGCTGGCTGGGGTCCTGACGCCCGGACCAAATGGAATTCCCGGCCGCCGCGGCACGGCCGGCCAACTTTTGACGAGGCCCTGCAGAAACTTCTGTCATCCATCGCAGTGGGCCGCCGATAAATTCTGCCCAGCAGCTTGCACGAATTTGACATAGACCTGCCATAAATATTAGATGATAATCGAACATTCGACATCCTGTCTGTCTGGCCCGCCTCATTAACTTAAACACTCGACAGAAGCCAATCGATAGAGCGAAGAACAAAACGTTCAGAATAGACCGCTCACCTATAAGCTGGTCTTAGCCGTGTCGGATTTTCAGGACATCGGTTTGGCCTGTGTTCGCAGCTCTCAATCGCGGCTAAGCCAACCAGCAACAGGTTCTGGCCAGCGCACTCAGTAGAAACTCGCTGTAGGAGGCACTGGCAGCCTCTGCCTGCTGCCCCGAGTGTAAAGCGCCTCCTCCTCTCTTCTCCTCTCCTCTGTGTCTTTGGCGGCTCGCTAGCGGCGCCGAATTAGCTAATCAATTTGTGTGCCACACCGCTCTAAACATCGGCCCGCACCTAATTCGCCTTAATCTGATTGCGGCGCGAGAGATGGACAGGTGAAACGGAGAGAAAGTGGTCGATCGGCCTGCCAACTCCCTCTGGAACAATCGCTGCTAATGGGAGGTCACGCGTGAAAAAGGACGTTAGGGCTCGATTAAAGTGCTTTATGAGCCACTCCGCACACCCCTCCATACTGCTCAATTAGCTCGCCGACTAGCCAGCATGTCTGCGTGTCCTATTACTGTAGGCTGTGCGCAATGTGCATTAGACAGATGCTTAATCATTTACGTAGACGATATAGAGTAGTTAGTAACTAACGAAAAGTTAGTTAGTTAGTTAGTTACGAAGATCACATTTACTCGCGAACACTACAACCTTCCCTTTCATTCTTTAGCTCCTTTGACGTTCGGCCCTATCGGAAACTGAAACTTAATAACCTAGTACTACGCACGTGTACGTGTACGTGTACGATAGCACAGCGACAGCGCTCAATGTGTGCGCAACTACTGTAAGCTTGACAGTACGCAACTACAGTTTAATAGTTTAAATAGCACTAACTAGAGTGCGAAGAATACCTGTAAGACCCAATACCCAATACCTGAGACCCCAATACCCAATACTTCGGTAGCTGCGCCAAAAAATGCATTCTGGTGAACAATGCATGCATTTCAATGGTGTGCACAGAATTTTTTGCGCTGCGATTAAAATTGTTAAGAGCCTGGTTGTGCCACTGCCTAGCCAGGACGAGAAAATTTAGAAAACTAGCCTTCAAGAAAGCGTTAGAAGCCATTTTGAGCGTAAAATTAGCAGAAATTGACAGTTTTAGTACTAAATAATTCGTACAGCAATTCAGTCGTGTTTCTTACTCCCGGCCAATTCTTTCCTAACTCGGTCGGAAAGGGTGTGGTGTACCCTGGGTACGGTACTGGTACATTCTGGTGACATTAAAAGCTATTTTTAATTTAGATAAGAACAGGGAATTTATTATTGCTATACTACTCAGAAAAAGCCGACACCAAATGAAATTCTACTAACTTTTAGTAGGGATGGGCAAAGAAATTTCGATTTTTCTAGTGTTTACGTTATTCTAATAGATAATTATCATGCGGCGTGTAGACAATTTTAAGAGAAGTTCAACAAAACAAGCCGGATCGTCGATTTTGTGTGCTGCTAGCTTCATGCTATCAAACAAGTTACAAACAAGCTCTCAGCCATAAACTTTCTGGTGATTTTGCATAAACTCAGCAGTTCTGGAGTTATGACCTTCTAAATTTTGAAATTTTTATCCATAAAGTCCGGCTTTTAGTGGACCGAGCGATGTGCTTTAAAATCTTTATTACAATGCACGTGTACACCAGAATAGCAGTAATAACCGACGCAGGGCCACATGCAAGGCATTCACCACAAGGGGACGAACCCCGCTATGTGTCTTACGCTGGCCGCATGGGAGGCAACATTGCTCGCCACTATGTCACAAACGCTGACAATTAAAAGTTCGTTCTGATCGGCTCGTCAGCTTTGTCGGCTTCGTTCTGACTAGCTTTTATTCGTTCATTCAAAAGCACTACTGTATGTCAACTGAAAGTGCGTTTTCTGAGCTGCAAAATAACCAGAAAGCTTGTGGCTGAGAGCTTGTTTGTAACTTGTTTGAGAGCATGAAGCTAGCAGCACACAAAATCGACGATCGCGTGAAGTGCTGGACCCTCATGAGTAATAGACTGTGTAAACGCATTATTAGGCCGATTAAAGCAAGTAAGGTAAGGCATTGTTAGATTCGGCAAAAGCCAGCGCTTTCAACCAGTACAATCATTTGGATTTTGGTATAGTTGGCAGCCCGAAATTTGTATTTCTGAAGTCTGTTTGCTAAAACAAAAAGCCATTTTAATTTCATCTGGCCATAAAACAATTTTAAAAGTATAATTTGCTTCTAAATGTCCATTTTACAAAGCAAGAGCAAACCCTGAACTTATTAATAAACGCAAAAAACCGCAACCGAATCGGTTAGAAATCATGCCAGAATTTTTATATTGTAAAAACCGAAAACGCGAACATGCTTCATAAGGTGTTTTCGATTCCACAGCACGGGTTTCTCTCCCCATACCTACTTTTAGTTGATTAAAGCAAAAATAGCTTCCTAAACCAAACCATCGAACAATCTACAGTATTCGATTTTTCTAGATCAATGTGTACATGTGCGTTGTTTAGCTTTTTATCAATTTTTCTGGTTAACATCGAGTTTTTCGATTTTGACAGGTCACAATTAGTATTGGGTATTGGGGAACAAATACCTGGAAAACATTCCAATACCAGTTCGCAGTCTACACCAAACTAAGTCTTCAAGCTTAAGACAATAATTTATATTGTTTCCTTGAGGCAGGTGCTTTGTGCTTATGAAAACTAGGCAAGTAACGGTGTCAAACATACGTAGTATGTCGGTGAAATAACAATCAAGTGCCACGGACTAAAGCTAGATATTTTTTCGTTTATTCATATATGTAGCTTGTACGTAATAAGCCCGCGGCTATAAAATACCTGACCGAGATTAAGGCATATAGCAAACAAAACCCGAATCGTAATTCACTTTCAAGAGATCATGGTAAGTGGAACAGATTTTGTAATAACAGAGAAGCTTTGAGGAGCAAAATAGTTCATTGGAGGGCTTTTGCAGCTGGAGGTCATCGACCTCTCGGAGGAGAGCCGCTGACGCAGAGCAGTGGGCGCCTTAGCTTCGCTACTCCACGTACGTCAACAAAAGTCTGACGTCAACACACCCATCTAAATGATCTATACCTCCTCCACCTACAGTACATACAGCAACCCATCTGCACACTAACAAAATATGCGTTCTTTAGCACAGCTAACCTAATAATAACACAGCATAAACAGTAAGGCAGGAACAGAAAGCAGAACCGTTCTAGAGGGCCGGCAAAGGCTGAGCATTCTCTAACACAAACTGCACGAAGTCCATACCGTAACGCAGACACACGCCAATCAAAGCTTTACAGTCGGCTTCTGCGCTGTGAAGATTCTCTGCCGTCAGTCCGACCAACTGTTCGTGCAGCACTTTGAGCGAACAGTTGCGCAGCGGGGTCACTTGACTAACGAACAAACCTCTAGGACAACGTCTACAACCGGTAGCACACCTACTGTACCAACTGATGGAAGACTACAAATCACTCACGTGTATCGCATCGATTGACGCATGCGTTTCTTCTTGGCCGGAGTCCAGGTACGGTCATCCAAGTAGTCGAACGGACTTGTGCTGGTGTCCATCGGGGAGAGGTCTTGTTCTTGTGAGGCCTGTTTAGGAGTTGCAGAATCCGATTTGTCGAACAAACGACGTTTGACCGGTCTGCAAAATATGAGTTACATAGACAAAACGTGTCTAGTACGTACAGTACGTTTGCATCGCCGCTCAAAAAAGCACTAACTTTGCTTTAATTTGCTCGACTTTGCAACAAAATACAGAAAGCACACGTACAATGTACAGGTGGCCCATACTTCCGTCCTTACTTTCTTGACGTCTTGACGGCGGTCACGAGGAAGCCCAACCAATGGTTGAAGCGACAGACTTGGCCAAAACTTTTAAAGTAAATAGTCTGAGGTTGGCTACATACTGTACATGTGTTAAATTTTCAGCCAAATTGATTGATGGACACAAAAGTCTCGACAAGACGAAACCCCAGATAGATACACCGGCAACCTGTACGTAAACGTACGTATGTACAGTACGTACGTAGAACAGTAGATGAAAGTCAAATGCACTTTGCCACCCGCCTACGTGTAATTGGAGGAATGCTCGTAATGTGTACATTTACCACAAATAAAGCCATTACTCGAGATAGCTTTGAGATGAGAGCTTGCGCTTCGGTGCAGAACTGGCATTGTGTGTGAGCTGAGGAGTTTCTTGTGACAGACTCATACCACCGCCCGAACAGTTGGAAGCAGAAGAGATACAACGCATCGGCGTGCTGAATTGTGCGCTTCGGTCGGCAACCATTTGGTTGAGTTCTTGGGAGCTGACAGTTGCTGTAACAAAGTAATAGTCGGTATGTACAATGTACTCACCTCACGTACTGTATGTACTGTGCGCAGGCTGTACACGACATACATGTAACAGGGGCTCTGACACAATACAAAACAAAATGTACAGTTTAGTAGTTTATCCAAGTGATATCCAAGTGATATGGGCGGGCTAGGCCGTTTGTCCGACTATTACACCCTACCCAAGCAGAACCTATCAGAATGCTACACAAATATCAAGAGAAAACAAACATAACATAACAAACTACGTGGAGGCTCTTGACTTAGCTCTCCGGATGGTGAGTGCGCTATAATCAATATACAAATCGGTGCAGCCACTGTCACGCATTCTTCGCAATTCATGCCGCAAGTCAAACGCCTTCTTTGCTTGCCATGGAGTCAAGTCCGTGCCAATAAAAACAGTCGAATACTGCGGTTTAGCCATCAAAACCGCTCGCTTTCTAGAGAGAATGGCCCTCTTTGCCGACATGTCCTTCAGTTCGACCAGCACCTTCTGTCCATTCTTTGAACTGACAGTCCGGGTGTTGGCAATAGTCGAAGTGTCAATTTGCAGGTCATAGAACATGTCCTTTACCAACTGCAAGACCTCCTGTGCATTTGACTGAGTTGTGGTGACCAATCCATTGATGACAATGTTTAGGTCACGACGCTGTCGCTCGCGCATTTCGCGCTCCCAGCCACAAATACGCACAAGTTCAGAGTGCGCGTTGTCATAGGACGCAGTTGGGTTCGGAACGGGAAGTCCGTTTTTAGCTGTGCGCAACACAGAAGCATATGTCTTTCGGGCAGCAGAAGTTTTCGACAGCTGAGACAAGTCGTCAGTTACTTTCTCCAGCTGTGCCGATATTGTCTCTATTTTGTCCATCAGAAAGGTCAGTTCCGGCTCGGGTCGATCTGTCTGAGTAGGAGCATCTCTGTCCTGAACACGTCTGAATTTGAATCTTCGAAACACCCTGCAGCAGTCATAACAACAAATGGCCAGAGCCATTCCGGGATTTCCGAGCCATTGAGAGACTCGGCTGACCACAGAGTCATGGTAGGAGGCGGCAGTTCGGTCCCCCAGACAGTCTTTGCCAAAGCAGCTTTTACAGATGAACAGATGACGACAGAAGCAACAAGATAGCGAGTCGGAATGGTCGCAAATCACTTGACAACGAACGCATTTTCGGACATCAGGTTTAGGCGTAGAAAGCCAATCCGTCGTTGAAAGCATTGTAATCGTTAGGCAGTGGGCAAGGGCATTGATAACACACAGGCAGTCAGAGCGGACAGCACAGGCCGCCGCTCGCCAGCTGGCCAGCGCACTCAATCAATCTCAATCTCAATCAATCAGTTGTTGTTGTTGTTGTAACTTTTTGTCCTTTCGGACTAGGAGTAGCCAACTGCTATAGAGCAGGAAGAGACACAAGGTCCGGCAGCCTCCTTAACAACAACCTTCCCCTCCTTACAGTATGTCGAGGTGTCGATAACCGTTACAGTAATAAATAAGAGCGTGGAATAAAAGCATACCACATGCGCCACTGTTCAGGTGGCTGACCTGGTGCTGAACCTCATTCTCATACTGCGAGTCCATCTTTTTGACAGCGTGAAGACTGTCGATATAGTAAAGTCCCTGAGGCAGCGGGCCCAAACCCAAACGGTGCATTTCGCATTTGAGCAATCGAATGTCAAAGCGGATTCCATTATGAGCGACAAGGCAAGCTGGCTTCGGCAAAAACTCTATGAAACTGCAGAACGAGTGCCACACCTCCGACAGAGTTCTCGAGCCGCTAAGCATGCGCTTGTTCAGTCCTGCAACATTACACTCAGAGAAACTATCTATTTTATGCTCGGAATGCCTTTTGAAGCTAAATTCTCAAGCATTTCTCGCCCTGGCTACTGTAAACTACTAAAACTTGTTATTTCTGTTAATTTTATGCTCAGAATGATTTTTAAACGCGTTTTTGAAGGCCAATTTTGCTAAGTTTTCTTATCTTCTTATCCTGCTTAGGCAGCAGCCCAACTGGGCACTTTCAAAATTTTATAACCGGTTGCAAAATCCAGGATACCCCACAGGCCCACACACAGGCTAATAGTTCATCGACAGCACGGAGCTAATGTTGGAGCAACAAAAATGCCGGTACCAGGCAATTTCTAGCTCGAGTATATGCAGATGCACAAGTGCAATAAGTACGTATTCACCTGAGGATTCATAGCGTTGCACTGCTTTTTTGTAGTCTTTCCACTTGTGGTCAGGTAGCTGAGGATTGACCGGAGCGCACCAAATACTCAGGTCTCTAGGCAAACTGTACTCGTCTGATGCTATTTCGTGCTCGAACGAAGCCAGAGAGACGGCCACTACTGCTAGTTCGGTGATTCTCGGGTCATTCTCGGAGGCAGCACGACTCAGTTGGTAGTTTAGTTGCTGACTTTGACTCACACTCTGACTGCACGAGTCATCGGCAAACAGACCGGTACTCTCCAGGTCCAGAAACAACAGTGTCTTGATCTCAGGCATCCCTCGGCACTACCGACACCTTAAACGCAGCGCCAATTTATATACTGTACGTCTCGTGAAAATACAAAAGGTCAGATCTCCCCGATATCAATTTTGACCAACTACGGTACACACAGACAGACAGACAGACAGACAGACAGACAGACAGACAGACAGACAGACAGACAGACAGACAGACAGACAGACAGACAGATCAAAGAAGGTGAATTAAAAACTCTTATTTGTCGCATGGTACGCACAGGCGGCCAGAATAGTGACGTACTAGTTTATAGCAGAACCATGGCAAGAGAATGATAAACTGGCAGTCTAGCTGCCACAGTCTAGCTGCCACAATTTGCATAAAACGTGTACGTGCGGCATCACAAACTCAACCTACTACACTGTAGTATCGACATTATTACAGTCACGGTTCGTTAATCCGGACAATTTGGTTTGGGTCTTGGGACTGGCCAATTTTCTTTAACGAATCAAAGCTAAAACACTGTTTTTTGGGTAAAAATCCTAAATGACGGCTGGTTGTCTTCACTACCTACAGTAGCTGTTCTGCGTCGCATGAAACATTTTTACAAAGAACGGCTCATTTGTTATTATTACAGTTTGCAATTACGTATAGCTGAAACCCTAAATTTCTGATCTTACAGAAACAATAACAACGAGCAATAATTTCAGACACACGCTGTCATACTAGAACATACATGTGCATGGTCGGCGGCTCAGGGAGGGACGGCCAGGTCTCCGTGCGTAGTTGCCTGGTACAGGTGCAAATTTTCGGTGGGAAATTCAAATTTTGGCGGGAAATTTGAATTTTCGTCCAACATTTTGGCGGGAAATTTGAATTTTGTCCAAAATTTTGGCTAAAAATACGAAATTTTCGGTTAAAATTCAAAAACTTGCAGTAAAAATTAAATGTTCGACAAAAAATTGCCAAAAAACCACTTTTCTAATAGAAACATTGCCAAAAAATCAAAATTTTCCAGGAAAATTTGAAAAAATTTCGGGTTTGTGCGTAGTTGCCTGGAGGAAGGGTGCGTAGTTGCCAAAATTGATTTCTTTGCCTTAAAAACGCATCTGGAGGCTTTCTAGCAGCCTCTAGCAACGTTTGGTAGATTTTCATTTTCGTCCCCCCTGTCCCCCCCCTGGGCACCCCCATGCACATGTATGTACTAGAATGCAAATAACAAGGGGGTCTTATGTGTATGCACACTGCCCATTCCTTGTGTGCACGTTTATAGAACAGATTCTCCGGATCGAAGTTCACCTGCGCTCCAACCCTATGCTCCAACTAAATTAACTTGGTTCGATAGTTACGCTTTGGCTCAAACAAACAGCGCAGCAGTACACACAACGAATAGGCAGTGTTAGCAGCAGGAAAGATGAATACAGATTTGTGAAGGTTCTGAGTGGCGCGGACGGCATGTAAGAGTAGGCCCAGCTGTGTGGACGGTCCACAAAGGAGCCGAAATCTAAGCTAAAGCCCGGACGTAACTTGATTACCCTTCAGCAAGATCAAGAACAGACGCCGGCTGCGTAAACACTTGCGCTCTGGCGTGCTTAGGCTTTCGATTCAGAAGGCCGCTACCCTACCTTTTTAACGCAGTTTTGTTGGCTCAGACCCAGTCTACCTTTATGATTTGAGCTATAAATTTGAATTTGTGTATTGAAGAAAGTTTTTATGAAAATGGAGAGCCAATCAAAACATTCAGTAGGCTTGGTAACTATTTCAATCTTCTAACACCCAATAAAACGATAATGTGCTTGTTCGGCAGCGACCTGATGAACAAAAATAGTTGTAGTGCACAAACTTTACTAACAGCCAATCTGTACCGGTGCAGAGCCAGAAAGCCATTTGCTTGATGCAGGTAAAACGTAAGTACAAAGCACATTGCCAGTCGAGAACTATGTACATAACGAAGAAACCTTGCCGGCACAACAACAGACGTCAAAAGAAAACAGTACCAAAGCGTGATGCCCCTACGCAATGGAACAGCATAATTCTGATCTGATCAACAGGACTGCGTTGCACATAAAAGGCAGACTCGTATTAAAAGAAAACGAAGATAAAACGCAGCTAAAACGAAGCAGATAAAGAAAATTGTCAGTAAGAAAGCAAAAACTAATAGCAAAACTGAAAACAGAAACAGTAAGCGGAAGAGCAGAAATAAAATAATAGGTGGAGCAGTTAAAAAGAATAAAAAGTCGGAAGAGTGGTGCTCCTATTAAAAGGAGACTAAAAGAGCTCAGCTCTCTCTTGCAAGTGCAGCAGAAAATCCATTCCGAATTGCAGACAGACTCTCATCAGAGCTTTGCAATCGGCCTCGGCCTGATGCTGGTCTTGAATTTCTTCTCCGAACAAGTCACAATGTAACAGACCCAGCTTGTATTTCAAGAAACCCGTACTGGCCAGATACCAACGTCCTTCAGGAGTCTCTCTAAAGCAAACTAATTCTTACTAGGACCATACATGTAACAGGTCATCCGCCGAAGGGGGGCGTCGGTGGCCTGGCGCCGGCCGGGGGGTCTGAGACCAAAAATTTTGGGAGGGAGGTGGCCACAAAAAACGCTCAAATCGCACTTTTTCGGCTAAAAATCGTAAAAAAATCGCTAATCTGGGATGAAATACAGACAGTTAAAAAGTGCTGTTTCTCACAGGCGATTTTAGCGATTTTTGTGTCTGAAATTAGGGCTGGGCTGCGGGGGCTGGCGCTGGCGGGCCAATCTCTCCAGGTCGGGGGCCGATACCCCTTGGACATGAATACTACGCGCTGAAAATTTTGCTAAATCCGGACTACCACAATCTTTCCAAAAAATCGTCAAACCATACATGGGCTCATACATGTAACAAGTCCCGGCCGGCGTGGAGGAGGGGGGCCCAAAATGTCAAAAAGCTCCAAAACGCCTGGAAATGCGTTTTTAGCATTTTTTTTCAGTAATGACGCTAAAAATCGCTATTTTAAGCTGCCAAATAGCGTTTTAGAGCTAAAATCAAGCAAAAAATGACAAAAAGGGCTTCCAAAACACCGATTTCTCTTAAATAGCAGCAGTGGAAACGCCAAATTCGGTTTCCAAAGGCTTTTCAAGCGAATTTTAGGCTAAAAATTAGTGATTTCTGAGCCAGTTTGTTAGTACTGGAGCCACTACTAGTACTTGTATTTTTGGGTCTTGGGATGGGGAGGTGAGGGGGTTTGGCCTAGGGGGTAACCCCAACCCCCCTAGTACATGTATGAAAAGTCGGTAGTAAATAAAGCATTAAACTGGTCAGCAACCATAACACGTATCCGTTCCGTACGCTACGCATTAAGAGGAGTTGGCAGCAAAGAAATGTGAAGTAAGTAAGCGCAGCTCACTTGTAATTATAAGTAGCGGCCCGTTTCCGTTTAGCTGGAGACCACTGACTGCGCTGCAGACGGCGCAGAGGAATCGGATCACTGCGTTCCGAACAATCTTCCAACTCGAACAATGCGCGTTTCACTCTCCTGAACAAATCTCTACTGCTAAGTACACACGGCGCACACTCTACTACTCGGAATAGTGGACGGCACACGTGCAACAGAGAGCTTCCTCGTCACACCCACCAAGTAAGCTCAGAACACCTCTGATTTTTCTAAGAATAAAATATTTTCTTTTCCAATTTTCGACAACAAAGTCTAAAACGAGAATTTTTAGCCGCACTAAATCCTAATTAGCGTTTTTAGTCCAAATTGCTATGTATAGCGAGCGACTTTTAGTACTCTAGAATTTGAGCTCAGCGCCTACCGGCCAGACTCGGACCCTCAATCCGCTCCCAGGTGGCTTGATAGTCTTGAAACGGAATGACAAGACAATAGTTCCTTTCGAACAGGTTATCCAAAAGCAAACAGCGTACCTGCGATTGTCTCCTGGAGCCGCCGAACCGGCCGAACGCTTAGGAGGAGTGCGATAATTAGTGGATGGATCTTGACGCATGTCGTTCAGACTCAAACTTGACAGAGACGGCTCCTCTAGAACAGATCTCAGCTCACACCATTACTTAACAGCATACATGTAACAGGTCATCCGCCGAATGGGAGGGGTAGCGATCGACCGGAACCAAAATTTTCGCCGGAACCGGAACCGGAACCACCCAGTTCCGGCCGGAACCGGAACCGGAACTTTTTCAATATTCGGTCCAAAATTTATAGAAACGTATCTATAGGCACGTCGTGTACAAATTCCTGTTATAAACATCAGCAGAAGTTCAAATCAACAACAGAATACAGACTTTTCAATAACAGTAGTCAAGAGCATGCAAATTGTACTTCAGAAAGAGAAGCTTTTCAACATTTTCAGGTTTCAGCTTTGATCTGTCACCTTCGGAGATGTTTTTAGCTGCCTAAAAGGCACAGTTGTTAAAAAAAAATTTTTTGAAGGCCAAAAATTTTTGCTTTTTTGAAAATTAAAAAAAAATTTTTTTTGAAAATCGTCTTAAATGGGTGCAGCATGCTAGTACAGATACTTACAACAAATTTTCCACTTTTGCACCTTAAGTCAGTTGAGAAACCTGTTCGAAAACGACAATACAGCTCTAAACACTGCCTGTAACTGCATAATTTCACCGAAAATTGTCTTTAGAGGCACTTCTAATGATGCATAACATGGAAAACTGCATAATTTCTCCCCATTCATGCAAATTCTACTGCCCCCACTGAGCTGCGCACTTTATTAAACAGACGCAATAATACTTGATGTAACTGAATATCCATCGAAAATAGTGAATGAAAAAGTTCCGGTTCCGGTACCCTTTTTCACCGGAACCGGACCGGAACCGCCAGTTCCGGCCGGAACCGGAACCGGAATTCCGGTCGATCGCTAGGGTGGGGGTTGGGCACTAAAAAACGCTCAAAAAATCGAAAATAATCGCAACTTTTTGGCTAAAAATCGCCAAAAATCGCTAATTTGGGCTGAAATACAGCTAAAAAGTGCTGTTTTGCAGGCGATTTTGGAAATTTTTGTGTCTGAAATTGTAAATAATCGCAAAAATTTGCTAAAAAAATTACTTGCCAGAAAAATCGGAGGGGGGTCGTGGTGAGGGCAGACCCCCAGACCCCCTGTTACATGTATGCTTAACAGTGAGCTCTGTACGTCCACCGACTAAGCTTAAACACCATTGCTAGTTATAATTTCTGCGTTTCAGGGAATAAACAAACAAATAACAAACTTTGTCAATACGAACATAAGGTTGTCAGAACAACCAGTCCAACCAATCACTTGGCCGGACAGAAAGAGGTAGGCAGGGCCGATTGATAAATAACTGACTAATTTTTCTGGCAGCAATTTTTGGATACAGATCATTTTTCACAATTTTGTAAGTAAAATTACTTATTCCGTTTTTACTGTAGCAACATAACCCGGCGTTTTGAGGTACCATTTTTGTCCGAGAATTTCGAATTGAAATCACTTGGCCGTTGCTATTTTGCTCAGATCCCAACCAACCCCTCCTTTTCAACGCATAACCTGTCACACGTGTATATGTACAATACAAACTTAACTCATACCCGATTGGCCGTCTGGATTTGAGATAGCCAGGCCGCCGAGATCCCTTCTAATCTGCTCTACGTAATTAGATTCGATCTCCCGGATAGCCGGATAGGAGTCAAAGAAATAAATGTCGGCCGGTAACGGCTGTAACTGCAACCGGTCGATTTCGAGTTTGAGCAGACGGAAATCGAACACAACTCCATTGTGCGCGATTAGACATAGCGGTTTGGGTAGAGACTCCAGGAACAGAATCACGCCCGGCCACTCCTCCTTCAATGTGCTCTTTGACTCCAACACTCGCTTGCTCAGATCTCAAATGCAACACTGATTGGAATGGTACATCACCTTTTAAACCACCCTTCAGCCAGCACTGACTAAACGCCGATTTTTACTTCTGCCAGTCCGATGACCATGGCACTTTAGCACAAACCTCTACTGCGCCGTTTAGACTTTTGCGATGTGATCTGATCTGACCAGCCCCTAGGCCAGGGCTGTTGGGTCGGTTTTTTCGTTTTTTTCGAAAAAAACCGGTTTTTTCCTAGGGGCTCGGAAAAAAACTAAAATGCGGAAAAACTCAAGTAAGTTTTTAAAGGAAATAGGCACAATAACTGGTTAAATTCGCTTCCAATGCTTTGAATTTACGTTAATAGAAGCCTTACAAGCATTTACATGGCATAGCTTAGCTGTTTTTCGCAAAAAATATTGGTACCATTTTCAGGCAACTTTTATTATTGTATTTTTTGTGTTTTAAAATCAAATTACTACTCTAAAACATGAAATTAGTGCATTTTGTAATAAGACTCACGCTATTTCGTTGAATTCTGCAATAAAAAGCGATTGTTAGAAATTTTTTTCTGTCATCTCGGAAAATAACTTTTGGAAAAAAAACCGAAAACGGAAGAATTTTGTGTAGTAAAAGAAAATTATGATAAAAGTAGGTCTAGATGTGTGGATGAGCTCAGAATAGCATATTTTTTACCACTGTTAACGAAAAATAAGCCAAAAACCTTGATTTTGGTAAAAAATCGGACTTTTTGGCTTACCATCCCATCAACCCCCTCAGGATTTGAAAATTTACAGCTAAGTCCTATGACCAGCTCTAGACCATTTCGCAAAGAGTTGTAAATTTTCAAATCCTGAGGGGGGTTGAGGGGATGGTAAGTCAAAAAGTCCGATTTTTTGCCAAAATCAAGGTTTTTTGGCTTATTTTTCGTTAAAAGTGGTAAAAATAAGCTATTCTGAGCTCATCCACACATCTAGACCTACTTTTATCATAATTTTCTTTTACTACACAAAATTCTTCCAAAAAATGTCGAGTAGCGGCGGCCTGCGGGTTAGCGGAGCCAGCGGGGCTGGTCAGAACCTGAGGTGCATCAACCCCCTCAGTCCCCTTTACCCATGCCTGCATATATGGACGATATATTGTCTAACATTAGGCCTCGATCGAAGTGATACCGTATGGTACCGGTACCATACTTAGTACCACTTGACGATTTGAAGAAAGATACTATATAGTACCTGTAATATATGGTACCACCTGAGGTCTCGCTCGATCGAAGGGGTACCACGTATGGTACCACTTCAGGTGGAACCGGTACCATATATTATATGGTATCGTTACCTTATTTGGTACTGGTACCATGCATGTCGTCATTTCCCGGACCATCTTGGATACCTTAGGTATTGGGTTGTCCAGTATTATTTCATCTCTATAGTGTGCGCTCTTCTGAATGGAAATATAAGGGCTATTTTTAAAGGGTTAACAGTGCTGGTGGAAGGGTAGGATAGAGGCAAAACTGACTTTAAGGGGTCCCTAACAAAAATTTCAATTTTATCTACCGTATTCAGTTGACTCCTAAGCCTAAGCAAGAAAGTGATTAAGTAAGAGTCGTTCTCTGGTCAGATCGCGTTTTGGTCCTTTGCTCTATTCAGACCCAAAATTGAAACTTTGAGCTAGAGAGCTGTAAGTTGGTTCACTAATAGATACTTATGAGTTATCTTTCAGCTGCAAAGGATTAATGGATCTGACGCTGCTGTCCTGAGATATAGCCTTCCGAAAATCGGTCTGCTTAACTATGGGACCAAAATTTCAAACTCGAATTTCTCGCTTCATACTCGGAATTCGGACCTAAAAATTGGGGGATTTAGACTACTTTTAGACTGCTTTAAGAAACTTTCGTCAAATTTTCGTTTTCAGAAAAAATTTTTTTTCGCCCCCTTGGCGCCCCCCTAGCTCGTCTGGAACCCCCCCCAACCCAGCTTTTTTTATTTCAGAAAAATGTTGCGCTATCAATTACCTACCGTTTGGTGTGAAGCATTGTTTGCTCAGACCCGAAAAACGTGAGAAAATTGAGGTCAAACATGTCCCGGTCGCAAAATTTTCGCACTTTTCTCAGGTCAAATATTTCCAAGTCCGGTTTTCCACCTACTAGTACGAATTCGGACTTAAAAATTGGGGTTTTAGAGTACTTTTAGACTGCTTTAAGAAATTTTTGTCAAATTTTCGTTTTCAAAAAATTTTTTTTTTCGCCCCCTTTGCGCCGCCCTCCTAGCTCGTCTGGAACCCCCAACCCAGTTTTTTATGACAGAAAAATGTTGCGCTATCAATTACCTACCGTTTGGTGTGAAGCATTGTTTGCTCAGACCCGAAAAACGTGAGAAAATTGAGGTCAAACATGTCCCGGTCGCAAAATTTTTGCACTTTTCTCAGGTCAAATATTTCCAAGTCCGGTTTTCCACCTACTAGTACGAATTCGGACTTAAAAATTGGGGGTTTTAGAGTACTTTTAGACTGCTTTAAGAAATTTTTGTCAAATTTTCGTTTTCAGAAAAAAATTTTTTTTCGCCCCCTTTGCGCCCCCCTAGCTCGTCTGGAACCCCCCAACCCAGTTTTTTTTATTTCAGAAAAATGTTGCGCTATCAATTACCTACCTACATTTTTCTGAAATAAAAAAAACTGGGTTGGGGGTTCCAGACGAGCTAGGAGGGCGCAAAGGGGGCGAAAAAAAAATTTTTTTTGAAAACGAAAATTTGACAAAAATTTCTTAAAGCAGTCTAAAAGTACTCTCCCAATTTTTAAGTCCGAATTCGTACTAGTAGGTGGAAAACCGGACTTGGAAATATTCGACCTGAGAAAAGTGCGAAAATTTTGCGACCAGGACATGTTTGACCTCAATTTTCTCACGTTTTTCGGGTCTGAGCAAACAATGCTTCACACCAAACGGTAGGTAATTGATAGCGCAACATTTTTCTGAAATAAAAAAAACTGGGTTGGGGGGGTTCCAGACGAGCAAGGGGGGCGCAAAGGGGGCGAAAAAAATTTTTTTATGAAAACGAAAATTTGAGAAAAGTTTCTTAAAGCAGTCCAAAAGTACTCTAAAACCCCCAATTTTTAGGTCCGAATTCCGAGTATGAAGCGAGAAATTAGACTTTGAAATTTTGGTCCCATAGCTAAGCGGACCGATTTTCGGAAGGCTATATCTCAGGACAGGAGCGTCAGATCCACTAATCCTTTGCAGCTGAAAGATAACTCATAAGTATGCATTAGTGTGCCAACTTACAGCTCTCTAGCTCAAACTTTCAATTTTGGGGTCTGAATACTGAAACTCGATCGGTTCAGAGAACGACTCTTAATATATAGTGGAGGGACCCCTAAAAGTCAGTTATTGTTAAGCCTAGGAGAGGAATTGAGGGAGTGGTTACCAGTTCCACACTCATCCAGTCGTTTCGTGTACTCGTTCCACTGAGATTGCGAGAAGTCAGGGTTAATCACTTTACTCCATACGGCCAGATCTCTGGGAAGCAACCCGTTGCATTCGTGGATTTGATTACGAAACGATTCCATAGAAACGGCCACCATAGAAAATTCGGCTATGCGCGGGTCGTGGTTGGAGCGGCCCTTGAGCAAGTGAAATTCGAGTTGTTTGGAAGGAGATTTCTTCTGACATCGGTGCCGTTCGTCCAGGCCGCGGTCGTTCGGGAACAGACCGGTGCTCTCGAAATCCAGAAACACCAGCGATTCAAAGACGGTCCGACCAGACGATTGGGGTAAAACGGTCTCTGGTGCCATTACTTTTATGTACAATTGAATAAAAATGAGATTAACAAGAAACAATCATAGAAAACCAAAACATCATCAGATTTCTTCATAACCCTTTTTCTTTATCGCTGCTAGGGCGAGGCAGGCTGGATCCGCTCGGCCGACGCGGCCAGAAAATCGATAAAGGTTGGCAGCGCCGCGCCGTGCTATGAACTGCGGCTACTATAAAACTACGGCCGCCGCCTCCGCTAGTATATAACCGAGAGAATTTAGTTGTTGAGTTGAAACAAAGCGTTAACTACACACACTTCATCTTGACTTTTTTGTTCTTTTACCTTTTGCCCCGTCCTTTGTTTGTTTCTCAGATGGATAAAGTCCAGTTTTCTTACTAAAAAGGGTTATTTCTCGAATGACTGACTGGACGCAGTTAGCTGAGGGTGGATTGATTTGCTGGAAAGCTTGCCTCGTCGGCTTCAAGAACAAATACGACCGAAGTCTCTAAGGTGAGTCTGTGAATTGCTATAGGCTTCAAAAGCTGTTTAGTATTGAAAGTTCCTTTGCAACCATAAAACATCATTCGTCTAAAACGGAGAGGCCAAAACATTTCGTAGGTAGGGAACAAACAGAATGACAAAATAGCCGCCGCACTTTTCTGACTTCGTTTCAGAGCAATGGCTTGAAATCTGAAAAATGATTTTAGCGTTAAAATTTTTATAACATGTAACAGGGGGTCTGAGGGTCTGCCCCCCCCACACGACTGAGGCCAGACCCCCCGGATGGGGACCCCCACCCCCAGAGACGATTTTTACGACCCCGCTCCGAATTTCTGGCAACTACTTTTTTTAGCAAATTTTTGCGATTTTTTGCAATTTCAGACATAAAATCGCCTGTGAAACAGCACTTTATACATACGGCTGTATTTCAGCCCAAATTAGCGATTTTTGAGCGTTTTTAGTGCCCAACCCCTCCCAAAATTTGGGCTCAGCAGACCCCTCAACCCCCCTCCCCCTTCGGCGATGACCTGTTACTACATGTATGCTGAGGTTTGTTTTTAGGCCCTTAATTCTCGAATGATTGGACGCAGAAATTGGGGGTGCGTTTGCTGGAAAGCTTAGATCGAGGCTTTAACAACAAGTACGGCCGAAGCCTGTATATGGTTAGTGTGTCGAATGTTAAAAACTCCAAAATGTGTTTATTACTGAAACGTTCCTTCACAATAGGCATAACTCTCCATTCATCTAAATTGCAAGCTATTTCAGACGCGGTTGGTGCAGTCAATGTCTGCTCAACTGCTGCTGGTGGACATGCCTGTGTACTCAAGAAAAGGTCGCACCAGAAATAAAGAAAAAATGGATCAGATTACGCGTTATAATGCAGGTGAGCTCGTGTTTTCGCTAAACATGCGATTTTATCATATTGACCGACAGTTCGTCAGTTTGTATGCTTTTATCCCAAGCGGAATCTTAGATTACGCTTCTTTTTGTTGTAAAAACTGTACGTAGATCACCCTAGAAATCAAAAATTGCAGAGCGGTCAACTTTACAATAATCATTCCTATAACGTACAAAGGGGTTATTTTTCCTGTTTGTTGAGCCTCTCCTAATGAGGTGAGGTGAGTTAGTGTGACGAACAGATGCCAAAAAATCGATTTTTAACAAAAACAAACGACCGACACAAGCTTTTATACTCCTGGTGGATGCGGTACAAAGAAAGTAGCATTATTCAGGGTCAAAACCATGAAATGCCGGACTAGTGTCAGTGCTTTCGTGCTGTGCACGTCGGTTTGTGGGACTTGGCGGCCGAATCATCGCTTTCGGACTTGGTTGAGGCGACACTTGATAATTGAAGCGTTCAGACGAAGAAATGCCTCAGTCCATAAATAGATGAAAGGAGAAAAACGCGTTCAAAGTTTTCGGCCAGCCTGAAATAAATTGTGCAAAATGCTGTGCCCTAAATTGTATTATGCCAAAAGAGGCCCATACCAGTGCTACTCTGCACCTGAGTTTGGGCCGCCACATGTTTCCTGATTTGCGTATTTTTAAAAATTTGTGATAGTGGACTTAGGCTGTTTTAAGGTCTAAACCATAAAACAGCCTAAGTCCATATTCAGAAATTTAAAAAAAGATCAGTAAGAGTAAGAGAGCAGTATAACTACTAGGCTTGATTGCCTTCCAGAACTCCGGGTAGTGGACTAGCAATCTTGCCATCAATCTGCACCTTAAAAAATAGAGCTACAATAAACTGAAATGTAAAACCCTCGTTGAGAGATTCCAGAATAAGGAGCCAAAAGGTGACCCAAGGCCCAGTTTAGTCTTCAAACGCGGCATTCGATCAAAGTTTGTTGAACTCGTCTATCAGTACTCTAAGGCCCCCGATTTTTAAGTCTAAATATTGATTATTTAATGAGAAATTTGATTTCAAAATTTTTTGAACCTTAGTAAATGATGGAAAACTTTGTGATTTTCAGCCGTTAGCTAATTTACTCCAGAACCTGTAGGCGTACGTTGGCGTTCTTGCCACTATTCTGTAGCTTACGGAATACGGATAGCGCTACAATAATCTGAAGCATAGAGAAAATATATAGATTTTAGGGGTTTCAGATAAGCTATTGGGGCCGAAAGGGGGTCGAAAATTTTTTTTCTTCAAAAACGCAATTCGACCGATGCTTCTTAAAGTAGTCAACAAGTAGTCTTAAACCCCCGATTTTTAAGTCTAAATTCTGATTACTAAGCTAGAACATCAAATTCGAAATTTTGATCCGATAGTTAAGCAGCCCAATTACTGTATCTTCGAATTGAAGCATCAAATCTGGGATTCCTTTTCAGGGGTTTGAGAACTCGGCTGTACTATGTATTAGTGTATCAACTTTCAGCTGCCTAGGTCAATGTTTTAATTTGGAGTGTGAATATTGAGGCTCTTGACTTGGACTTAGGCTTTTCTTCAACTGAATTTCGAGCACTGTTAAAAAATTGCGTTGGTGTAACTTATGACATAGAATGTTTTCAGATTAAATAATTTGTATTGAACATGTCTATAGTTAGGGGATTGTGCTGCCGAGTAGAACTCATTTTTTTCAAAAAGTGGACTGAGGCATTTCTTCGTCTGAACGCTTCAATTTTCAGGCCATGGCACAAGAAAGTAAAGAGCCAGCTGTGCTAGTTTTCCTTGCCAGCCGTGCCCACCGCCACAATGTCGAACAGCAGCAGCCATGATCTTCCTGGCGGGCAAATCGCATGTACAATCTTGTGCGCTGCTCAGCACACACGATTTTCTCGTCGCTGGAAAAGCACTAAAGTTGTGTCAAGAATATTCTTCGTTGTGTGTGTGTGTAGCTTCCTTAACAATCAGGGAAATAACAACATATATGGTACCAGTTCAAATATATGGAAACGGTATCATATACAATGTATGGTACCGGTTCAACGTCAAGTGCTAGCATATGATGGTACCACTCATACATGTAACAGGTCATCCGCCGAAGGGGGAGAGGGGTTTGGGGGGTCTGGCGCCGGCCGGGGGGGGTCTGAGCCAAAAATTTGGGAGGGGGGTTGGGCACTAAAATACGCTCAAAAATCGCAATTTTTGGGCTAATAATCGTCAAAAATCGCTAATTTGGGCTGAAATGCAGCTAAAAAGTGCTGTTTTACAGGCGATTTTGGCAATTTTTGTGTCTGAAATTGCAAAAATTTGCTCAAAAATTACTTGCCAGAAAAATCGGAGTGGGGAGGGTCGGTAAAATGGTCTCGGGGTCCCCATCTGGGGGGGTCTGGCTGGCCTAAGTCGGGTGGGGGCAGACCCCCAGACCCCCTGTTACATGTATGGTACCAACCACTTCCTTATACAGTCAGGCACTTAACGCCGTTTATGGTATCCCTTCGATCGAGGCCTCAGGTGGTGCTATATGGTACCCCTTCGATCAAATCATAAGGGGTACCATATTATATGGTACCAATACCATACAAGGAAGTGGTGCCATATCTGCTAGCACTTGACGTTGAACCGGTACCATATATGTTGTTATTTCCCTGACTGTTTAATATAGTACGTTTTCATTCCTTTTGTTGCAGAATAAACATACTTAACTATACTACAATAATAAACGTACTCTACATAAGAAAACGGATCAAAATTGGTGCAGCAGTGCGTTTCAATCTTTCATACAGAGTCTAAAGCAGAAAACGGTTCTACCTAATATGTAGTACCGTAGCACATCTGCATTACGTGAACGTTTGTAACCCAGGAGGTGGCGCACTGGCCTTCAATTTGCTCGAACTCATCTCGTTGCAACTGCTATCTGGATATCGGTCAACGGTCTGCAGTTGGGGTGGTGCTCGCCAACTGCTGCAACAACTTCTCCGTCTTTATCCGTTGCATACTTGCACTCGCCGAGCTCTATGTCCGCCGATTTGTCCCATTTTCTGGCGCCATAGCGGGCGTGGTGACAGGTCAGACATCAAAAACAACGGGATCGGTCGATCAGACTGCGTTTGAGAGCGAACTTGTAATTGCAGTTTGCAGATTCGCACACAACCATCAGAGTTGGATTGAGAACCTTGGTCCGCAGTCCGGTTTTTACGGATGCTCTAAATATACCAACAGTACGTAGATATTAGGGATGCAAATGGTATCCGGTATTATTTGGTATTATTCGGTATTATTTGGTATTTTCTAGGTATTTGGTATTATTTGGTATTTGGTATTTTTTATACCAAATAATACCAAATAGTTTAAATAACTAAACAATTAGCTTTTAAGCGATAAATTCTGCATATTTTGCACTGTATACTCTGTCAGAGCGCTTCTGTTCAGAGTTTTCTCGTTATTTCTAATTTACTAAAAGTTTAACAATGCAGATACGCAGAACAAGACGTCTCTTTACCGTTTCTGAGCAACAAAAGAACAAGGAATTCTGACCAGTTTAGCTTATAACAACCATTCATGGAAAATTCTCAAAAAGTGGGAGTGGGCCCCCATGAAAGGACGCAAGGCGATTTTGGGGGAAGGGGGCTCCGAAAAATCTGGGTTTTGGAACGACGTCGTTTATGGACGGCCCCTTTATCGAGACCGAGCCTAGACCGCAAACGTCACAACGTGCTGCTTGTCCATTTCCCGAGTCAGTGAAAAACCACCAAATTCTACTCGTTTTCTTTCTCGGCATGACTAGATTTCTTTTAGATGCAACAAAAACTCTTCCACTGAGGCACAACTTATTATTTTTGCTGTAAAAACAAAAAGTGTGACTTTGCGCCCATTCCAAGCAGCTAGCGACCTGTTTAGCAACTATTTGGAATTATTTGGTATTATTTGGTATTATTTGGTATAGAAAATACCATCTACTATTTGGTATTTGGTATTTGGTATTTTTTATACCATTTGCATCCCTAGTAGATATGACTGCGGTGATAGCAACTTAAACGAACAATATCCAACTAAGCTGTAACAATAACAATAACAATAACCAGCCACAAAAACAAGCATTGTACCTTGCTTCTGCTGTGTGGGACGCCGCCACACTTTCCGAACTATCACCACGGCTGCGGGATGGCCAACTGTTTCGATTCTGTTTGCCGGTTGCAGTTGTTTCTGCGTGCTTGTCTCGAAATTCATCTCCGGCCTCGAAGAGAAACAGAACTGTGCATTCAATGTATGTACTGGACCATCGATAACGCATTTAACCCACCCGTCTAGTCTGTATTTCATTGCATTGTTTCTGTTTATCTCGTAGACTCTATATTCAGTTCATACGTTTAGTTGCAGTACCTAGTCAACCTGGCATACGCAGCTAACACTACATAGCTGAACATACACTGTATATGAGAATCTTAGTTACTGCGAACGCTGATGCTAAATTTTCGGTTACATGGAATTAGCAGCAGGTTATCGAAGTAAAGTTATTTGTCTCGTCTCTCGCTTTTTTAGCTGTCAGACCTTGTGATGAGGGTGCCTAGAGTTTATAACTTAAGTTAAGCATAAAAATGAAAGGAAGAAAAAGCTAAAGCCTGCGCGCCGGTCGCTTAATAAACATACATGTAACAGGTCTGGGCCGGGTTGGGGTGTTTGCCTGTCAGGTAGGGCCTTGGGGAGATGTTCCGCTGAGAGGTAATTTCAAAAAGCGTCAAAACGCCTGTAAATGTGCTCTTTAGCTTAGCACCCAAATAGCGTTTAAAAGCTAAAACAAAGCACAAAATGACAAAGAAGCCTAAAAACACTGATTTCTCTTAAATCTCAGCAGCGGAAACGCAGAATTCGTTTCCCATAGGCCTTTTAAAAGCGGATTTTTTAAAAGAAAATTCGTGATTTCTGAGCCAGTTTCTTAGTACTGGAGCTGCTTCTACAGGGTGTGCCAAAAAAAAACAACCCAGCAGATTTTTCGCTGTAGCAACCGCAAATCTCAACCGATTTGAATGAATCCTTTTTTAAATGAAAGATAAATAAATTCTTGAAAGATTGATGTAACGTTTATTAATGTATTCTGCTTAGTTCCTGAGATATTCACTCTCAAAATCAAAACCGTGATTTTGGCAGTGAACAAGAGGGAATTTTTATTATTCCGCTAAACTTCGTAATAAAACGGATTCCTGCTACTGTTGAGGGCTATTGGAGGCTTTACCGGTGACACATAAACTCGGTTCACTTCAACAGTAAAGTGTCATTAGCCCCCAGCAGTAGGAATCTGCTTTATTATGAAGTGCAACGGAATCGCTCTTGTTCTTTGCCAAAATCTGTTTCTGACTTTGAGGGCAAATATCTCAAGAACTAAGCAGTGAATCTCAATAAAAATTGCACCAATCTTTGAAGAATTTATCAATCTTTCATTCAAAAAAGGATTCATTCAAATCGGTTAAGATTCATGGTTGGAAAAGTAAACAATCTGCTGGGTTGTGTTTATCACTCTTGTTCACTGCCAAAATCTCTGTTTTGAATTTGAGGGAAAATATCTCAGGAACTAAGCAAGCTATCTTAATAAACGTTACATCAATCTTTCAAGAATTTATTTATCTTTCATTTAAAAAAGGATTCATTTAAATCGGTTGAGATTTGCGGTTGCTACAGCAAAAACTCTGCTGGGTTGTTTTTTTTGGCACACCCTGTATTTAGTACTTGTATTTTCGAGTTGTGCTCCTTAATCTGCCATAGCTATTTGTCCTTAAGCGTTGAAAACATAAACTGCTATTTTATGAGGGTTATTCTTGGTCGAACGTACAGTAGGTTTCGTGTTTAGAATAAATTACGCCTAGCATCAAGAGAGGAGGACCAGCGCTGCCTTTTATCCTAGTGTGCAGGTAGGCAGTTACGCAATCTGACCTGGCTACCTCTCTGTGCGTCTCTGTCACAACCGGGTCCCAAACGCACAAATTCCCTAGCCACAAGTCAACACAAATTTTACAAACAGCTCGGCTACCACAAGCTCTCACAAATTTTTGTGTCCCTACAAACCAAATCACAAGTTCTACAAGCAAATCGTATAAATTCTGCCTTGTTGTAGCGTAGCCAAAATGTTGCAGTGTTTGCAAGAAAATTTAGTCCACAAAAAAGGGATGCACCTTGTGATTTGTACCGTGCGTACGTAGAGTTGTTTGTGAATCAACTGCACTTGTCAAATAAAGCTAACATATGTGTTTTACCTTTTTTAGTTGCCTGCTTATAGCGGGTTTTGATGGCTCTTTGCCTGTCAGTGCTGCAATCTTTGCACCCAAATCTTTCAGAGGTTCTTTTATTCCTGTGTTTTCTCTTTCTATGAAGGCGTCAAGAAGATTTTTTACTTCTGCGTTTTTCCAATTAATCGACATAGCTAATCGTCGGGCGAAAAAGACACGGAAACCAAACAACAAAAACTGCTCTGACGCAAACACAGCCACATAACAACCAAGCAATGCGGATGCACGAGAAAATTTATATTCACGTTTTGTTTTGCGAATTATTGCTTGCGTAAACACTTGAGCACGTATAATTATCAAAATTTTATCAAATTATAGTCCAATTGTATGAAACGTGATGTTAACTTCGGATCTATGTCATTTCACATATAATTCTGTGTTTCTTGTGTTAATTATATGGTTTAAAGTTGACTAGAAACGTTGCACCGTTCTCTAAACTAGACACCGCATCATGCAACTCGAACAACGCGAGACGCATCGCGCCCGCGCGCGTGACGCATCGTGCTGTTCCACTTGTTCCACCTTAATCGGATCCAGCCTAGCCGCACCTCGTTGCTACGGACTGGGAGAGAACCCAAAGTGCAAATCCTTTAAAAATACGACCGAACCTGGTATCAAGCGACTGCTCCCAATCTACAGATTACTATTTTATATACCAACCTTTAATCACTGCATGCTATACCTTAGATTACGGATTTTCGGCCGGGCCGCATTGAACTGAACCCCGAACCGGCTTAACTGACTTTTAGGGGTCCCTAATGAGGGCGTATATCTCAGGATCTAAGCAGAGCACATTAATGAAAATTTCAGCATCTTTTAAGAATTTATTTATCTTTCATTTAAAAAAAGATTCATTCAAATCCGTTGAGATTTGCCTTAACAACTGACTTTTAGGGGTCCCTCTATTATACGTACCTATATTAATTAATCACTTTCTTGCTAAGGCTAAGGCTTAGGCTCAGGCTTAGGCTTAGGCTTAGGTTCAGGCTTAGGCTTAGGCTTAGGAGTCAACTGAATACGGTAGATAAAATTGAAATTTTTTAGGGACCCCTAGAAGTCAGTTTTGCCACCGCTGTAGCAACTGCAAATCTCAACGGATTTGAATGAATCCTTTTTTAAATGAAAGATATATGAATTCTTAAAAGATTGCTGAAATTTTCATTACTGTGCTCTGCTTAGATCCTGAGATATACGCCCTCATTAGGGACCCCTAAAAGTCAGTTTTGCCCCCTGAACCTAGCCCAAGAAGAAATCCAACGCTGAGCATACGCCGAAGCTTGATGCATAAATAACTTTAACACTAAATTCAGCAGACCCCTTTTAGAAACTTGCTAAATAAGCGACCTGGCGGTTTTTTGCGAATAACTTTTCATGGAGGCGTCGGAGCGACTAGAGGGCCTCAGGACAAAATTAGTTAGTTAGTTTTAGTGACAGATAATAAACAATTGTACGCGGTATTCGAGCTGATTAACAGATGTTTGCCAACGAGCAAATGGTTTGATATGGCAGTTTACCATCAATTACGAACGCATATAAGAACTGGCGTTAAAACCATCGTTTCAAGCGAACCAAAATTTGAACAAAATATACGCATTACACACAAAACACTAATTTACGCAACGCTGTCCATATTTCGTTGCTCCAGATTTTACAGACTATTATGACCATCATCATGTACCGTAAAATTACAAAGACCGCGAAAGGTTGGTTCCATATCATAACAAAATAAAGTTAGAAGGGAACTTACGATAAACTTTTCGTTCTGCCGCATGCGCGAAATTTTTTTGGCTAGTTCATCGTTAAACATGGCCATGGTTTGACACGGGAGAAGTAGAGCTTGTTCACGCAGCATGGCGGTAATTACTACAGCAGAACCTATATTATTATCGGGCGGGACGCAAAACAAGATCGGAGTGTTTTCGCTTCATACCATCAAATGTCTCAAATTGACTCGAAAAAAATTAAATATACTACAAACAGAATTAACAAACAGTCAGGGTTTTCCGACTTACAGTACCAGTAACATGTAATACATTACATTGTATTGTTCACTTTTCGTTCCGAGTTTTAGGTAAAATCCATAAAAAAAGCATTAAAAAACTGAAAAACAGAAATCGTACTGAGCGGAACTCGCTCACTTTAAACGTTTATAGCACCCGACTCAGTGGTTTCTTCTTGAGACCAGTGACCAACCAATCGATCAGCCACGGGCGCGCGCTTTTTCAAATAAGACCGAGAGCTAAAAGATCCGTTTGGCTCAAACTTGAAAAACTGGAAGTAAATTCCCGTTTCGTTTTCTTTAACAATATGTATAATGCGTATTTTTACTGAATGCCGGTCTCAAATATACGGACGACCTCTTGGTACGGTAGAACAAGCGGATGGTACCATTCAAGATCAAGGATACGTATTTATCTCAGATAATTGTGGTTTTGTAGTAATACCATATACACAGACAACATTTCTGACTGGATCTGGAACGTAGTACTGAATTCGCTGCTGTCTCAGCATAAAGACCCTATGAAACTGAACTAAACCATTGGTTTGTAAGTTTTCTTCTCGTATTCCCGCCGCGCCGCTTTCACTTTAGCCAACTCAAACGAGGCCAACACGTTTTCCGCATCCAACTCCAGCACTCTCTCGAAGTCATTGATGGCTCGGTCGAACTCGTGCAGCTTTGAATAGGCCTGCATGTACAGTAATCATTAATCAGTCATACTGTAGCTACGTACCGTAGCCCTCCACAGATAGGCCTTAGCATTGTCGGCATCCAGCTTGATAGTCCGACTGCAGTTGAGAATGGTTTCCTCCAGTCCATCGAGGCGCAGACAAACGAGCGCCAAATTCAAGCAGGCAGCCATGTAGAGCTGGTTCCTGCGAAGACGTTGTTTCTCGGCTGACTCCTCAGCTGCAACAAACAGACCGGGTCGGCGACTTCGACCGGCACGCCGATGGCTTTGCTGTCGCGCAAAACTCATCATTGCCAAGTTGAGAGCTGACAGCGCCACGTTCATAGGTGACTTGTCCATTGCTTACATACATATGCAGCTAGCCGAGCAAACAGCTATAGACTACTAGACATGCAATAAGCTGGGGCAATCACTAGCAGAAAGATTGCCTTCTAAACGACTTACTGCTCGGCTCCCAAGTGAGTCGCCAGCGAAGTAAATCCTCGACTCGCTCGCATTTCTTATACGCTAATTTCCACTTGCATTCCTGCAGTTTGCGCAATGTGAACACATCAATTCAGCAATTATTACCTTAATAAATCGGTCTGAACTTTTTAACAGTTCTTCGCAATGCATAAGGTACTGTTGGTCTGACATGTCCCAATGATGCAATACCTAAAAGCATCTGTTTTGGCGAACAGAAACTTTGAGACCCCGAGAAGGGCGAACACTTTTTTAAACTTAGAAACTTGTGTTCGCTGTTCTTGGCTCTTCCTAATCGAATGAAAATCTTGATTTCAAATAGATAAGCTCAATTATTGACTACTTACATTAACAAAGTCCTGCAGAGAAATTTCTAGAACCACCGCATTAACTGCCTTGAACAATCGGCATTCAAGTGTCGTATTTTGCTCGAAATAAAAAGCCGATTTCTCTCCTTCGACCATCAGTTGCACCAAATGATCGCAGATTTCGTGCAATCCCACCTCCGAAGCGTCGCCCACTGTCCATGACAGATGACTTTTGAAAATGACCTTTTCATCGGAAGTCACTTTAAATAATGCTTAAAACAAGCTTGTTATTTACTGTTTGAGGAGAAGCTATTACTGACTTTTAACGCTGGCTCCATAATTCGGCGTGCTAATGGCATCGATCTCTGCCACAGCACTATCCCGTAACGTGCCAGGAATGATGATTTTGCGTCGAATGGAACCGTTCCGTTGTTGCGAAACGTCTTCCAAATCAAATCTCAGCAATTCGATTTTGTACAACAATTTCTGATTCGGGGGAATCAGTGGAGGAAAACCTAAGCAAAAAACTAGGTGTGAGAAACAAAAACAAGTAACTCATACCGTTTTTGAAGCCGTACTCAGGCGAAAACAAAAATACGGCAACTTCTAGCGGTCGCATGGTTCTGACAGCAACATCCAAGCCCAACAAACCTCCTAACCCAGCTCTGTATCCTAGGGTAAACGTGTAAGCAGAGTGGCCTCTAAAATTCTGTCGTCGAAACGAATCATCATAGAACGACAGGTTTACCGGTTTTTATTGGAATCGAATTGTACACCAGAACCGACAAACCAGGCGGTGTAGCGCAGTTCAACCGTGTCTCCTTTATACGGCATTTCATTTCCGATTCCATCTTTTACCAGCCACTTCATAACACCGGCATCTTTGAAAATTGTCACGTCTTCACCTTGACCATTGGTTTCTGGAAGGGGCGAGAATTCTAGCGGCACTCCTGGAGTGTGCCAGTAAACAACTCGCTCTCTGAAATGATAAAAATTTCAGCATAGCCCCTTGTGCGGAAGCACGTCACCGGCGGCAACGACATTACCTTACTTTTTTTATTACCGGTTATTACCATTTGGTAATTATTACCACGCGACAATTGCTCTAATAGTCGATGTAATAAAGCAGAACATATTGTCTGTGCTTATAAGTTCCAATGTCGGAGTAATAGGTAAAGGTAAATAGAACAGAGGTAAGAAGTGGATGAGGTAAGCTATTGTTCCCGTATTGCGACAAGGTAATAAGCTGTTTGTTTAAGTCAGCAACCAGACTCGGCGCCCAGTTAATTAATCGATTGGACAGACGGACAGATCAAAGCGGTAGGGTGGCCTCCGTCCTACTTGGCTGCGTTCCAACTCGAGTGCGAACAATGCCTAAAAAACCCAATACCCCAATACCAATACCTGAGACCCCCAATAACCCAATACCCAATACCCAATACTTGCATAGCTGGGCCAAAAATTTCATTTCAGTGGACAGGTACATTCTAGTTGTGTACACAAGATTTTTGGCACTGCAATTAAAATTTTTAAGAGGCTGGTTGGGCCGCTGCCGAAGCAGGGCGAGAAAATTTTGAAAAATTAGCCTTTCAGAAAGCATTTAGAAGCCGTTTTAGGCGTAAAATTAGCAGAAATTAACAGTTTTGGTACTTAATATTTCGTAATTCAGTCGTATTTCTTACTTCCGGCGATTTTTTCCTAACTCGGCCGGAAATTGTGTGCACCACCGCCAAGGGTACGGTGCTAGTACATTACGGTGACATTAATGTCACCATTTTTATTTTAGATAAGAACAGAGAAAGTAATTACTGGTGTAGCGCTTAGAAAAGCGTACACTTGAGGAAATTCTACCAACGTTTAGCTGATTAGGCCGTCCATAAACAATGACATTCTAGAGGGGGAGGGGGTCGTCTGAAATGCGACGATAGACGACACACCAGGAGGGTGAGGGGGTTAGCAAAGAATGACGTAGCTTTTTTAGAATTTTAGGGAACTTTAGGTTGTATTATTTTCAATTTAAGTACATTCTGTCAAAGGTTTCTACAATACGGAAAAGCTTCCCAGAGTGGCTTGTAGGGATTTATTCTATGGATTGCGCAGTGTGCTAACAAGAAAACATGACAGTTCTGTATGTACTGCTCTTTTATCGGTAGGGGGTAAATCTAAAACGACGTCGTCTTAGGGGGAGGGTGCTCGGAAAAATCGGGATGTTGAACGACGTCGTTTATGGACGGCTCTTTAACGTGAAAACAGCTTACTAAACCGAATCATCGATCAACTTTTTCGATTTTTTTCAGATCAATTTTTCAGGTCAACATCGATTTTTCTCTATTTTTAATTGTCCAATTTAGTATTGGGTATTGGGGGGTAAAAACCCCAATACCCAATACCCAATACCTGAAAACACCCCAATACACCCAATACCCAATACCAGTTCGCACTCTAGTTCCAACCGTTGTTTACAACCCTGAAATCCAAAGTCAACTCTTTTTACCTTTGATAATTTCTTAACCAAATCTTATTACCATTTCTAGCTTGTTACCTCCAGCGTATTACCTACTTTTACTTATTATTTAACTGTCTGTTACCTTTTTTTTGGTAATAAGTTATTACCGCCGGTAACATTACCTTCGGGTTCGAAACCTGTCGAGGCAATGGGAAGTAGTTGACATAAAGCCCAACCCAGGCCATCGAAAGTCAGCAATGGGAAGTAGATAAATGGGAACCAAACCGGCGCCGTCTTACACACCGACAGCAATGGGGAGGGTTGTTGTTAAGGAGGCTGCCCGGACCTTGTTTGTGTCTCTTCCTCCTCTTTGGGAACCGGCTTCTCCTACTCCGAAAAGACAAAAAGTCACAACAACAATTGAACAAAATAGGTATATCTTC
>JASANB010000437.1:0-2500 GCA_030248155.1 Sabatieria punctata
GGTGGTGGTGGTGGTGGTGATGATGATGATGATGATGATGATGATGATGATGATGATGATGATGATGATGATAGCTACCAGATTGTCGATCGATGTATAAAAAAGCAAAATTGAAGAATGGATTCCTCGAAAGTGCAAAAGAATGACCCGACACCTACACAACAGATCATCAAATCAATAGATCAGACAATATCTGACTAATTAATTCATCCACTCACCACCTGCACAACCTACGATTCAATCTTTCACCACCAATATCGATCCGTCATCGATCTCGCCGACCATGTTTCCACGACTTGCCGCCAAGAACTGACTTGTCCATCAACTAACCAAATTTTCTCATCCAATTCAGCACAGGATGTCTCATAAATTCAAGTATACAAGTTGCCCACACCCTGACTGACGTGGGCAATAACTGACAAACAGAAATTCACAAAAAGCCAAATCAATAACTTGACCGACATAAAACTCCAACAGAAATTCACAAAAGTAATGACCTCACTTCAATGATCCAAATGTGACTGACGACAAAACAGATGCAATCTGATGCGGTGCCAATCATTGATGATCAAAGGCCTGTCCCAGATTTGTTCGTAGAGTATAGGTAGAAGAGGAGCTCCTGGAGGCGATAGATTGTCTTCGCAACTCGGCTTATTGGGCGGAGCGAAAGCGCAACAATTTTTCAGAGGATTTCACCTACCGCAAGTTTTTTCTCAGTAGAATAGAAACTTAATTCCTAATTAAAGTGGTTGTTTGAATGGTTATACTGCTGATTGTTTGGCGCATGATCTAATTCAACTTTTATACAACGCAATATGTACAGTTAAATTCAGGTCGTAGGCCGACAAAAGTGGGGATGAGGTCACCACAGAATGCGAGACGCGCAACACATCACATTGTGCAAATTTACGGAAAATATCTCATTATGGCAATAAGCATTAGGGCATGATTTTGACACGTTTTCGATGATCAAGGTAGCGATTGCCAAGCAGAAAGTTACGGGTCTAGAATTTGCCGAGAATTGCACACATTTTGGTGCAAAAATTTGTCACTGTCCGTTCTTGGTCATTGGTTCGACTTGCCGTTCTCAGGTACTTGCCGGTAGCGATGGTCAGCTCCCACTGCTACATACAGTAACTCGTAGAATCAATCGGTTCGTCATAAAAATATCGAAAAGTGTAGCCTATTGTTGTCAACCAGTGTCGGATTTTCCTACGAGCGCGCAGCGTTAGTTAGATTGTCAAGCGTTGGATGATGATGTAGTTTGCGGCCATTTCAGTGTACGAGAAAAGATGAGCTCCGACCACGAGATCGTGCTGCAATACAGGGACATTGAAATGTTGCCAAGACGGAGCACCGAGTTAGCTGGTCGATCAATACAAGAAATATGACGAGGACGATCGATCAATTCCATCACCACCATCACTATTGGACATACTAAAAAACATATCAATACAAGTTGACAACACTTTTCAATTGTGCGGAGCCGCGATGTGTCTATACGCACAAACAATTTTGTTTCCAAATTTACACTGCAAAATTCTACATTAGTATATTTTTTTTTCGTTTTGTCAAGATCAAAACTGAAAGAAGAGACCTCAATTTGACTTGCTCCACCACCAGCTGAAATTTTCCAAGTCTTATGAGAGACTACAAATTAACGAGATTCAGCGTCCAACTGTAGCGACATTTTTCCGAAAAAAGTTGGTTTGAAGTTAGCTGCTCACAACTCGGTGTTGTCCAATCTCGCTTCAAATCAACAATAGACGGCACTTCTCAAGCGCCGCAAAGAACGTGTATGCGAGAAGACCCCACCAAGTTGTGGGCGGAAAACTGAAAAAAACAGGCATAGGTTCTTTCAGAAAAGTATCCATCCCTGGTGGACTGTCAGTCAATCTCACATGTGACAAAGTGAGTGGCACAGTTAAATTAGGCATTTATTAGTCTCTCATAAGACTTAATTAATAGCCGTTGCGAAGGGACTGCTATGTCTTGCCTAATAGCCTAATTGATCTCCTTTATATTAATGGTACAGACAAGTCAGTGCAAACAGTTATGGCTAACGGTTCGTCTGGCTCAGGCGACAGCGGCTATCAGTACCTAGCCATTTATGCAGTGTGGATGACAGAATTTTCGGTCATAGGCATTGGAAACTGCATTGTTTGTGCAGCCATCGCCCGTCATGAAGCTCTGCACAGTCGAAAAGAGTATTTGACTATTCTTGGACTCAGCTTCATTGATGCTTTGCATTTGACTGGTTTCTGTTTGATAGGTATGATTTTTTTTTAAGTTTGGTATTGTTGTCAAGCTAAGGTAAGCTCTACTGCCAGCTTTTCTAGAGTATGGTTTGTCATGGGGTCAGTTAGTTAGATAGTGGGTGGGTGAGTCAGTCGATAGCCAGTCAGTGGGTCCATAATCAGTCTGTGGACTGGTTGGCGTGTGGGCCGTTGGCTGGGTTTGTTTTGGGCATTCCATCAATTTTACCTTTTATATAGTGATC
>JASANB010000437.1:7500-64637 GCA_030248155.1 Sabatieria punctata
CACCGGAGAAAGACAAGGCAGTGAGCGATACTGCCTATGAGAGAGCGATGGAACTCTACCGCAGCAGGATAAACATCTTAGAAGGAAGTCTGGATGGAGAAGACCTGGAGGAGTTTGAAATGCTACAACAAGACACGGAGTCAGAAACGGACCAATCAGAAGCTGCGGTAGGAGTCGTAGAAGTCAACCAGGTGACTCAGGAACCGCAACCGGTTTTCAAAAAACCGGATACCATGCCGCTACGACTGCTGAAGGTTGGAATCGGTTCTATGGAGGTGCCGGTGCTCATCGACACTGGAGCGGTTACCAATTTGTGTGGCCATGAGGGACTGCGAACTATTTTGGCAGAGAGAAAGTCTAGAGGGGTGAAGACCAGACTACACCGGGCACAGGATGTCATCTTGAAAGGATTCACCAGAGGCGGTAGAAAGAGCAGACATGTAGTGGACGTAAGCCTCAACTATTAAGGACACCAAGCAACAATGCGGTTCATAGTGGACATGAAGTGTCCATATCCTTTGCTGGTAGGACTGCCGGGCATCAAAGTGTTCCCTCAGCTACTGACAGCGTTGTTGTCAAAGCTGGTAGAGGGACCACTCCCGGCTACTACTCCAACTTTGGGAGAAAAATCTGAGGAGGAGAACGGACCAGAAAAACCCGAGGAGGAGGATGAGCCAATTCTCCCCCTGTGTGACTCAGATGGACCAGAACCTACTCCGGTGCTGCCTATAACGAATTGTGTTCTCCCCGGAGAGACAATTCCTGTTCTGGCAGCTTCAACAAGGGAGATACGCCCCAACTGCGTGGAGAGCATCACTGGGTATGCTCCTGCCGCCGACTTGGACGAATGTACCTACTTCTTCATCCCCGCGGACGAGATGGAGATTGATCTGAAGGTGCAGGGATGAACGGAACACTACACCGACCGTTCTATTTTAGTTACGGTTGCTAATCCCACAGACCAGATTGTTACGGTGGAAGCAGATGCTGAAGTCGGAAAGTTGGTACTACATCCTCAGAGGGACGATGAGACGGTGGAACGGCTTAAGGCCAGGGCCGAGGCAACGATCCAACAAATCACTGTCGGCCTGAGGGAACAACCGAAAATACCCAACAACAACTGGGGCCTGACCGAGGAGGAATTGGAGGCAATTCAAGCCACCATCACTCGCATCATCACCGAACCCGAGGAGAGGAAGCTGACTATGTGCGGACTGTTGCCGTTCAATGACCTACCTCCCAGTGTTCGGCAGAATCTACTTTCCTTTCTGCTGGAGAGGAATGAGGCTTTCAGCCTTACAGAGGATGAGATCGGCGACTGTCAAGTGGCCTACATGGTGATTGACACAGGCGACGAGAGACTAGTCCGCCAGGCGTTACGGCAACTACCTTTCCACATTCGACCGAAAGTGGAAGTGAAGATTGCCGAGTGGTTAGAAGCAGGCATCATTCGACCGTCCAACAGCCCGTGGGCCTCTCCAATAGTGCCGGTAATAAAGAAAAACGGCGACCTCCGACTCTGCGTGGACTTCAGAGAGCTAAACAAGGTGACTAGGAAAAATCGGTTCCCGCTCCCACGCATCGATGACCTGCTTGACGCGATCGGGCAGGTGAAACCAACTTGTTTTTCTACCCTAGACATCCGGTCTGGGTTCACCAACTTGCACATGCACCCGAACAGCGTGGAGAAGACTGCCTTCATCACTCACAAGGGTCTCTATGAGTTTTAGCATGTGCCTTTTGGTCTCTGCAATGCTCCTTCTTTCTACCAGGAGGTAGCGCAGCGCATTTTGGGTAACATTGACCCAACCCGGGTCTTCACCTATCTGGACGACATGCTTATCATCTCGCAGACGTTGGAGGAGCACAAAGATCCAATGGATCGTGTCTTCCGTGCCTTGCACCAGGCGGGTTTCCTGATAAACTTGCCTAAGTGCAACTTTGCACGACCGCACGTCTTGTTCCTGGGTTTCCAGATTGGGAAGAATGGCATGAGTACTGACCCAGGTAAGATTGAGAAGGTGAAGGACTGGCCGAGACCTACCAACTTGAAGACACTTCGCAGTTTCATTGGATTCTGCAGTTACTACCGCCGGATCATCAAGGGGTTTGCCCAGATCGCTGCGCCACTACATCAACTGGTCAAAAAGGAGAATGCCTGGTCATGGGGAGAGCATACATGTAACAGGGGGGTCTGGGGGGGTCTGCCGCCCCCCCGACTTAGGCCAGACCCCCCAGAGGGGACCCCCCCCCCCCCCGAGACGATTTCACCAACCCCCCCTCCGATTTTTCTGGCAAGTAAATTTTCGAGCAAATTTTTGCAATTTTTTACACTTTCACACACAAAAATTGCCAAAATCGCCTGCAAAACAGCACTTTTTAGCTGTATTTCAGCCCAAATTAGCGATTTTTGGCAATTTTTAGCCAAAAATTGCGATTTTTCTCGATTTTTGAGCGTTTTTTAGTGCCCCCCCCCTCCCCCCCAATTATGGCTCAGCCCCCCCCGGCCGGCGCCAGACCCCCCCCCCAACCCCCCTCCCCCCATCGGCGGATGACCTGTTACATGTATGGGGGAGAGTCGCAGGAGGCTGCGTTTCTCACGCTGATCAAACATCTGATCAACACTCCTGTCCTGCATTACCCTGACTTCTCCCGGCCGTTCATTATTGAGTCAGACGCCTCCGGCATCGCGATTGCCGCCATTCTGGCTCAGGAGGATGAGAAGAAGCGACGACACCCAGTGGCCTACGCTAGGCGTAGTTTGCGTCCGAACGAACTCAACTACAGTGCTACCGACCGGGAGTGCCTGGCTTTGGTCTATGGAATCCAGCAGTTCCGAGTCTACATTTTCAACCATCAAGTTACTATCATCACGGACCACAACGCGCTCCGCTACCTGCAGGAGAAGCAGCTGGTGCAATGGTTGGCGCGTTGGGCTCTGCAGATCCAGGAGGTCATGCCCAACATTGTCTACCGGCCCGGCAGAGTCAACCACGGTGCCGACGCCCTTTCTCGCATGCCTCATCAGAAGCTGGAGTCGCGAAACGTGTACGGTATCTCTGACACCGTTTTGATGGAAGGCAAACCCTACGATGAGTTAGTCACGCAACAAGTGCCGTTCGATGACCACTTGGTCATGAACATCAACGCCGACATGCCCATCAGCTACCCTCACTGGGAACACCTGACGGTCGAGGGAATGGAGCTGCTACCTCCACTCTCACAGCCCGACGTCATGGCAGTTTGCATGCAAGGGAAAGCCAAACACTACCAGGAGCGAGTGGACAGTCTGAGCTGTCATCCGATGGTTCAGGTTCCAACTAGGCAGGATTTGGAGAAGTTGGCTGCGATTCACCAGAAGCAAGATCCACAGTGGGCCGCCATGATAACTTACAAAATGGATGGCGCCCTACCTACGAAAGAAGAAATGGCCAAGTGGGTCCGGCAGAACCAGGAACACTATGTGGTGACCGGAGAGTTGTTGTGGCATCTACAGCCTACACCTACAGTTGCCGACAACGCACCAGGCGACCAAGCGGTACAACGATTGCGTCTCTGCGTACCTCTGCCGCTCCGCCCTCGGCTGCTCTATGACCATCATGGGGCGCGGACGTTTGGACATTTCGGGATTAGCAAAACCTACGCCCGAATGAGACATTTCTACTACTGGCCACAGATGCGGCAGGACATCGCCAAGCAGGTGCATGGGTGTTTATTGTGCGCAGCTCGGAGGGGTCAATCACCAACAGAAAACCCTCCTATGGGGCTCATGGCAATACCTACAGAGCCCTTCCAACGTCTCTACATGGACACCTTGAAGTTCAACCGGACCGCCACTGGCTACACCTACATTCTGGTGGTCATGGACGCCTATACGAAGTTTGAAGTAGCTCAGCCGTTGCGAGACCGGCGAGGACACAGTGTAGCTAAGGCGCTGTTGGACCACGTGTTCATGGTTTTTGGACCACCCAGGGAGGTGATCTCTGACAACGGCACCGAGTTCAAGAACCGTTCGGTGCAGAGGTTGATGGAGATGTACATGGTCCGACACCGTTGGGCTTTGCCTTACTCTCCTCGGACCGGTGGGCTGGTGGAGAAAATGAACTCTACTCTCGCTAACATGTTGTCTCGGCTAGTGAACAAGGAAGCGGACGATTGGGACCTGAGCTTGTCTACAGTCCTCTACGCCTACAACGCGACTCCGCAAACGGCCATGCAACTTCCCCTGGCCGAGATGGTTTTTCTTCGACGGCTGCATCTGCCGAGCATGGTGCCCGGGGCACACTTGACCGGTGATGCGCTAGTGGAGGGGCCATCTGACGAAGATCGTAGACAACAGTGGCAACGGGACCGCCGTTTGCTTGAAGACAACTTGCGACAGGCCCAAATCGCCAACCAGGAGCGATTCGATCAGAAGTGGAACACTCGCGAGACCAGAGTGAAGCTCGGCAACAAAGTGATGCGTTACGACCCAAGCGTATGAACGATGAAGTTGGCGATGCAGTACACTGGCCCCTACTCTGTGGCTGAGGTACAAGGGTACCAAGCCATTGTTGTGCCAGTGGGTGGCCGAGATCGAACGCCCCGTCATGTGCATGTACAACATCTGTCTCGCTGCTACCCAGAATTGGAAGGACCTAGCTTCTTGCACCAGCGAGAAGTCAAGCGGCTGCAAGCTACCGCCCCTCCTCTCCCTACGTTGCCGGAAGAACAAGGAGAAGGTGAGAGCGAGAGTGTCGAAGAGTTGAAGAGAGCGTTGGCTGAAACTACTGTGGGGGATGCCGGCCAGGACCCGGAACCACCGGACCATGGCATTGAAGCGGCAGCCGAGCACTGAGTGTCACTATCTGCGTTGTACATAGTGTATGTATTCACTTTTTCTTTCTTTTCTTTCTACATGATGTCACCCAACCACTTGACCGGCTCTCGGAAGTGTCTACCCTTCACTACCACCTCTCCTGTGCGGTGCCCGGTGATGTAAGCTGTGGAATGGAATGGAGGACAGCCCGGTGTCTAGCCGATGACCCCGGTAACGACAAGAGTCAGTGCAAAAGGGGAGCTGACGGTGTTTGTCCAACCTCCGTTAAGCTCAGTTCTGTCATGGACATCGCGGCTGACGTGATAAGCTATCACTTCGGTACCCTGTCAACGTGCCAACTGATGGGCAGTGCCGAGATAGGAGTCATCTCGGTAATCTATCGGCTGTACCTCACCTACACTGCGGCCGCCAGTAGCATTGGCTGCCTACCACTTCGTTTTCTTGTGGACATCAACGTGTGGGAGGACTACCAGCATCTGCCTATCAACTACTTGACTCTATCACCGACGCCGCGACCGATGTGGTGAGCGAGAGTCTCTGCAACCTATCAATCTACCAGCCGACAGGTGGCCTGCACCACCCTTGAACAACAACAACAACGGTGGCTGTAGAAAAGAAGACGGTCGCTGGACTGAGGACCTACGTCGGTGCTAATCGGGCTGAAGGGGTCACTATGATCCTCCGGCCATCACTTGAACACTGTTCGCAGACCCTGTGCTACGATGCTGTGACCTAGCACTAGCTACTCCAGCTGTGTGTTAGTCACGGAGCGCCGGTTGACCAACAACCAAGTTTGGAGGGCTGATGTGCGTTGATTGTGCAACGTGAGAAGGAAGATCCTATGAAGGTATGAAGTTGCCTCTGTCACCTGCCCGGTACTAACTACCATCTGTGGGAACGCTGACGAGAGAGGCCAAGATGTATCAACCAGCCGGAAACACTGTTACCACTACCTACACACCAACAAGGAGTGTGAAGAAGCCAGCGGATCGACGGTGCAGCAACCTCCCTGTCCCTTTGCTGATTCAAGACCGAATTGGACGTGGATGGACCTACCATCGGAATCGGCGGAGGAGAGTGCTACGGCGCCGGGGACGTCGCCGACTAAGAAGGGGGCAATGTACAGACCCGTCCTTTTCGAATTGCCGCCAACCCCTTGACAGCGCAGGGCGCGCTACGAGAACCGGTTCCTACAGCAAGCACGAGACAGGGCGTGGTTTGGCAGCCGATCGGCGAGCTCCTCGCGGTTCTTCCGACCAATCAGGAGAGGGCCGAGAAGAACGAAGGCTAGTGATTGGCTGATATTGTGAGTGATAGATTCTAGAACATTCTATGTCTGTCTGGCGGGCCCTAAGTCTGCATGATTTCTTCACTTTGGCTGTCTTTTTGTTTCTTGTGCGGCTGGTTGCGTATTAAAGTCAACCTAAGAAAAGCTGCTTCTCTGCGCGACAAGGCACCGGTCGACTCCTGAAGTGAGCTGCCTCTGTCTTCCTAACTGCCTGTAGTGCGGTTTCGCTGCGTCCTACTTTGATTGCCTCAGTGTGGCTCGGGTGGTTCTCAGGTCGCCCCCTCCTTACGGCTCACCAGCGACACGATCACTGGTCGGTTAAAGGGCCCTTCCGTTCGGCTCACCAATAATGCGTTTATTGGTCGGTTAATGAGCGTCGTCGGCAGCCATCGTCAACCCGGTTTTCTTTTCAACTTTCTTCTTTCTACTTTTCTTTAACGGCGCTACAACGTGTTTTTCCTGCTTTCCTGCCTTGTTTTGCTGTCGGTCGGTTATCGTTTTATTGACATAACCTGCCCTTTACTACAAAATCTGTGTAATCACCAAAACAACACCTTTTCTCTCCTCTTCTACAACATCATCTGTCCAGGACCCCAGATGGAACCAACGAGAGAAGTGTCGGGTTAGGACACTACGCTAGCTTGTTTTGATCATTGTACATAACGCAATGCTTATACACATGTACATACATACATGGCACCTAGTATGCGCTTTTGAACTAGGAGATTGTCCCAAGTGTTTCAAGCATAGGAAAGTACTGACTCAGGATGTATGTTGTATGTATGTACGAGTTCACAAAATAGTGTCAGTAGTTGCGTTGCGCCAATATGAATAAGTCCTTTGCAGTAATCTACAGTAAGTTAAATTATGCCTTCTGTAATACTTGCTCAAGCCAAAAAATGCTTTGGAGATAGATTACATACAGTAAAAATGCTTTTGCACGTTTAGAATCCGCTAAATTGCAAATAATTCAGCTGATTTATTGCTAGACATGTGTAAAACGTAAATCGAAATTTCTTAACTCTAGCCCAAAGTTTCAATTTTGGTGTCTGAATACTAGTGTTGTTATGACTATAGTCAAAGTCAAAGTCATAGTTAATACTTTTTGTGATATCGCAGTCAAACAGACAGGTAGTCAAAGTCAAAGTTTGACTACCTTGGTTACCATAAATACGTAGTCAAACGAAGACGAGGTAGTCAAACCGTTTGACTATGACTACATTTTCTTATAAGCAGCGGCTTTTCAAGCGTATTTTCCACATTTTTACGGTTCGCAACTAAATATTTTATAAATTCGTTTCATTTTTAGCTCTTTAAAAGACAAACAACCCTTTTCTCTAAAACTGTGAACTGATAACAGGTGTCAGAATACATGTAACAGGGGGTCTGCCCCCACCCGCGTTAGGCCAGCCAGACCCCTCGGATGGGGACCCCCTCCCGAGACGATTTTCCCGAGCCCCCTCCGATTTTTCTGGCAGATAATTTTTTTTAGCAAATTTTAGCGATTTTTTACTATTTCAGACACAAAAAATGGTAAAATCGCCTGCAAAACAGGATTTTTTAGCTGTATCTCAGCCCAAATTAGCGATTTTTGGCGATTTTTAGCCAAACATCCCCCCGCCGGCACCAGACCCCCACCTAACCCCCATCCGCCCTTCGGCGGATGACCTGTTACATGTATGGTTTGTCAGTCAGCAAATCTCTGCTTGATGTAAGGCAAATTAAACAGTTTGGTCAGGGTGAAAATTATGGCATACAGTACAATACCTCTCTTATGAAGCAAAGAAGAACAAGAGAAAAATCAAAAACTACTTTGATTTTACACCAAACCAAACCGGGTATTTGCCTATTTTTGCGCTGTCTTTCCGAAAGATGCTTTTTACATTGAAAATTTTGAAAATTAAACAACTCTGGGTTAATTTGTAGCAGTTAACTATACTGTTTATTTCAAAGTAAACACTTTGTGCACTCAGTCAAAGTCATTTTTGACTGACACTTGGTGACTGAAGCTTATAAATCGCTGTATTTATTTCAATTTGCCATATCTCAAAAAGTAGTCAAAGTAGTCAAACCTGTGGCCACGGTAGTCAAACGGTTTGACTACAATATAGTCAAATTTGACTACCTTGGTATTGTACTCAAACGAGTGGTAGTCATAGTCATAGTCAAACGGAATTTTTGGTATTGTAACAACACTACTGAATACTGAGACTCGATCGGTTCAGAGACCGACTCTTAAGCCAATTCTTGATGTTTCTTCAACGAAAAAGTGTACATTTTCTACTGTATGTTATAATTTTAATCTTGGACCTGTGGTACTGTTGTTTGGGTACCGGAGATTTCCGCTTATAATAAGACCACCATAGTTCGAAGACCATGGTCTTATAATAGGTTTTTTTTGTTTCCAGTTAAGACCATGGTCTTCAAATAGGTGGTCAGAAAACTGGGTTTATTGACACCCATTTTCCAGTTAAAAGACCATGGTCTTAGTTAAATTAACCGATTTTAGCACACAATTATCTGTTTTTAAACTAAAACAAAAGCTGTCCATCGTGAAAAAACAAAGGCAGAAGTATATAATATAGGTAAAACATGATTCTGATTTTTGTTTTGAACACAATACAGTACCTGCTATGCTTCAACACTAAAGTTCTTTTTGTAATTTCAAGTAAAGTTCTAGTTACAACAGTCTACAGTACAAACCACGAACTGAGTACCATTTTCCGTACCCTACGGAATATCACGGACTGTAATTTGAGCCCACGGACCGGCCACGAACGTGTTAGGGGCCCAACACCATTTGTTTACACAAGAGGGCCTCAGCTGCGGGCCCGGTTAGAGATTACAATAAATGCACAGGTCTAACGTGTCTGTATCTCAGCTCGCGGTCAAGTTGCTTGCTTTTGTTGGTGCTTAAACCTTAGGGGCAAGGCTATTCTAATGCTAATTTTATTATAAATTTTAAATTCATAAAAACTTTTGTTAAAAAACTGTCCAACCGGCTGAGCGGCTACCTCTCTACTGTATGAGCATCTTAAGGATACTTTGAAAAACAATCAGTATTGGTTTATTTATATGTGTCCTGTAGGCTTTTAGCGATAAAAGTAGTTCAGTTGAGTTCAGAAAAAGTAATTCTACTGGACCGGAGCGTACCAACAGAACAATGGCTAGTCGTAGGAACAGTGAAAAGTGTACCCTAATACCAAATCTGTTGTTTGAAGCAAAGTTGGCTGGCTGAAAATCAGTTATTATGCGTGAGAACGTTGTGTTTGCTGCGTTTATATTCACATCTGCCGAGCACTCGGCTACTCCTACGGCCATACACTCGCGCAGCACTTAAGCAGCAGCTATGCCAAACAGTTGACTCGAATTGGCGCAAGCAGTTTTTTAGGTAGATTCAAAGCACGAAGGCGTACACTTGACTGCCGTGACCTGATATTGCGTCTGCTAGTTACTGCAGGCGCCATGTAATTTGAGTAAACAGATAATTGAGGTCTGCTTCTGCCTGACCCTATTATTACCCGCTAGACCCAACGGCCGCTTGGTAGGCCACGGTCTCCCACGAACAACTCACGGACCCGCACAGCTAACCCACGGACTATGTCCTCTAGGACGGCCTGGCAGCTGCCTTATTGCTTAGCACTCACGGACTGCCAAGCAGTAAAGATAGGCTGCAGCACGGACCATTTTCCGTCAGCCACGGAAAATGGTACTCAGTTCGTGGTTTGTACTGTAGGTGAAAAACAAATTCAACTTTTGGCCAAAAAACTTTGTTTGCAGTGAAATAACATTTTCCAGTTAGAAGACCATGGCCTTCAAAAGGGCGCCAAAAAGTGACCCTAAATTTGGGCATTTTCCAGTTATAAGACCAGGTCTTATAAGTGGAAAACTCCGGAATGGGATTTTCAGGAATCGGTTCGGTATGGGTCAGTGGCGTATCCAGGGGGGTGTAGGGTGTGTATGTCGTAGCCCACAAGCGGACCAGCCCACAAGCGGACTGGACTAGCCCACAAGCGGACTGGACTAGCCCACAAGCGGACCAAAGACCGCTCTCCTAAATCTCAAAGGCAAACACGCCGCGGGGCCCTGTACGACAGCTGGTCAGATGTAACGCAAATATTAGCGGTCAAATGTTAATCATAAAGCCGGAATCACAAACAAAAGTTCCATGCAGACAAAGTGACCACAGTGTCCACGCCGCTGCCTCAAAACGTTCACGGTGGTCCAGACAATCAAGTTTCCGTGGTGGGCGCTTAAAGAGCTGAAACTTCCTACAGTCGCTGTCGGTCTGGCTGCAAAGTTAAACCTAGAGTCTGTCCTTGTCGGAAGGGAAATCTGTCTTGCAGCACTAAGTGCGAATGTCTGAACTGTTGTAATAAGTAATTTTAGTGAGTTATGATGGCCGATAAATGACCCTCTCGTTGCGCTTCTTACAACAAAGACTGTATTTACACAACGAGCGTGGCCGTAATTAGGCGGCGCGGCACCTTTGGTCCGCTTGTGGGCTAACCCAGAGAACGGTCCGCTTGTGGGCTAGTCCAGTCCGCTTGTGGGCTGGTCCGCTTGTGGGCTAGTCCAGTCCGCTTGTGGGCTGGTCCGCTTGTGGGCTACGACATGTACACCCCCCCTTTGCGGTGGAGGTAGGAAGAGAAAGTCTGTCAAAAACAAGACGGTTCTTCAAAATGAGTGTATAAAACGTTAGATAGTTTGATCATTTTGAAGATCCTCTCACTTTTAGAGGCAGAGACAGATTTTTTGGAAATTTTTTACAAAATTAGACCGGCAGCAGAGGAAAACGTCAGTAAACTTTTATTTGAAGAAACTGGATGTGCAATTCTTTCAGATGCAGTTTTCTCTTTCAAACAAGTCTTGCTGACAGTAAACTCTTCAGATAATTCTTTCAGATTATTTCCCTTCCAATCCAAAGAATTCTGGCAGTCTTTAGGCAAATCTTTCAAAAAGCAGCTTTCGCTTTCGAAGAATTCTGGCACTCTTTAGGCAAATCTTTCAAAAAGCAGATTTCACTTCCAAAGAATTCTTGCACTCTTTAGGCAAATCTTTCAAAAAGCAGCTTTCGCTTCCAAAGAATTCTGGGACTCTTTCGGCAAATCTTTCAAAAAGCAGATTTCACTTCCAAAGAATTCTTGCACTCTTTAGGCAAATCTTTCAAAGCAGCATTTCGTTCTAAGGCATTCTGACATGCCTTTGGGTTATCTTTCAAAAACACGAATTTTCAATTCCCTTCCAAAAATTCTACAGTCTTCTGGCAAATCTTTCAAAAAGCAGCTTTCCCTTCGAAAGAATTCTGACATTCTTTTTGGGAAATCTTTCAAAAACAGGAATTTTCCCTTCCAATCCAAAGAATTCTGGCACTCTTTAGGCAAATCTTTCAAAAAGCAGCTTTCGCGTTCGAAGAATTCTGGCACTCTTTAGGCAAATCTTTCAAAAAGCAGCTTTCGCTTCCAAAGAATTCTTGCACTCTTTAGGCAAATCTTTCAAAAAGCAGATTTCACTTCCAAAGAATTCTAGCACTCTTTAGGCAAATCTTTCAAAAAGCAGCTTTCGCTTCCAAAGAATTCTGGCACTCTTTTGGCAAATCTTTCAAAAAGCAGATTTCACTTCCAAAGAATTCTTGCACTCTTTAGGCAAATCTTTCAAAGCAGCATTCCGTTCTAAGGCATTCTGACATTCCTTTGAGTTATCTTTTAAAAACACGAATTTTCAATTCCCTTCTTGTTTTTGCCCAATTTATTTCTACCTCCTCCGCTACTGGGGGCAGGGGTGTACACGCTAAGCATACATCCCCGGGATATGCTACGGTTCTAGCCATGGTTTATCTTTCTAGCAATTTTTTTCTCGCAGTAAACAATTCAGGCAGTTATTTAATATATAGTTTTCTCCTCAAGCAATTCTTGGTGACAGCATAGCAAAGGGCACTAAAATTGAGGAATTTCCACGGAAAGGAAAGTCACATTTAGGCATCTTTTTGAAATATAGTAATTTTTAGTGCCCTTGAGGTAAACGGGTGCCCATTCAGTACTACTGCACTGTATCTATTGTCGATTTGACTCTTCTATAAAAACTTGATTTTGCCGAAAGTTGGTTTTTCCCGAAAAACACATACAAAACTGCATGGAACCTTTGATTTGACGTTCGCATCTTGTAGCACTTGTAATTTGCTATCGATTGATATAAAAAAAGTTTGGGGTCTTGAAGAAAGTTTTTGAGAAAATCGCTTTTTTCCACCACCGCCAATCATTTTTGCATGGACTCCACTTTCCTTTCAATACACAACTAGAAACATGAACCTACCACCAGTTACAGATGAAGAACAGATGTTGAACTAGATACTTACAATCCAGGACGAACAAAAGACTTGATTGCAACTGACTGGGAGTGGTGGTGTATCTGTGCTGAACTCATGAGTGCTACCCGAAATGGTCTCGCAGTACTGCTTTGATAGTGATTAGCTGATAGTAACTTGCATGTGTGTGCTTTGTGATTGAGTTTTACCGGTCAGTAACAGTCACCTCTGATTGATCTGATTCTCTCATGGATGAAAGAACTGCTAACTACCTCCCATCGGACAACAGTTGAAGTTTCAGACCAGAATTCTAAATTAGACCCTCAGAGAGAAGCAAAACTGAGACTACTAAGTTGTGCTGTTAAAGCTGTCTGTTAAACCAGACACAGTTTCGATCAGACTATATAATGCTTCAAAAGCTGATCGATTGAATCTGTGCTTCATCTGAACATGCTATTGCATTCTATTTGCTGAAAGGATCGCACTATTGTAGCTGCAATATTTATTAAGCATTTTTCCAATCTGAATGCCAACATACTGCACAAAATGTTCGTTTTTCTAACAATACTGTTAAACCTTTAATGAGCCACACATAATAAAGCTGGGCAATGATAATCAAATAGAACGAAAGGAAGTTGGTGGAAGTAAGTTTGACAATAAACAAGCAATACGAATAGGATTGGAAATGGAACAGTGGGATATGTTGAAGTTAAATGTTTTGTTCATCAATCAACAACAGTAGGTAATAGAAAACACAGTTTATACCTAAGTTTATACAGAAGTGAGACACTACACACACACGTCAATATGCATCAATGTGAGGCACTGAGCATACACATCAATAAGAATAGAAGAAAGCACATTACCGATACTACGTATGTACAAGTCCATGGTCGATTACTGGTCAGAGTCGTCGGTCCATGGTTGAGTGGGATGCTCTGGGTTGTTAGGTATATCCGGAGGCGGTCGTGTCAGTTGCTCAGCTGATTCCAATCCCATGAACACGCGGTCTGATAGTTCTGGGTGACAGCGTGACAGCTGAGAGATGTGGACCTTGTGTGGCTGGGCAGTAGGCTCATTCACTGGAACGATGATGGCACTCACTCCTCTTAGGGAAACGATTTCATATATATATATATGGTCTGGTGTACTGTAAAGCGAGCTTCATCGTGCAAATACCGGGGTTGTAACGCATCACCCGGTTACCGATCTCTAGCTGCGAATCATGCACATCATGATACTGGTCGAACCGATGTTTGGTGTTATCCATGTTTTGTTTCAAGTGGTAACGAGCACGATGCATAGTTTGTTGCTGACGTTGCTTACGTGCTTCTGCAGCATTGGCCTCCAACCATGAACCTATCGATTCATCACATAAAAAGTATAGGTCAGAAAATTTCATGTTCCGCCCTTATAAGGGAACCCGCATGGTTTTCACACAAAATGGCTCTTAAGTAGCATCAAACGGCTATAAAACACAGAAGTGAGACCATTTTCGGAATCGCAAGACTCTCAGCTATCGTTTGATGCCTGAATCTAAACTGATTTGACCCAACAACCCAGCGACAGGCGTCAAAACCTGTAAAAAACTGGTCGTAAATTGTGTCATTTTCGTCCGAAAGTTTGGAGTGCCGCCATTCTGGCTCATAAATCGATTTCTTGTATATGGTTGGATAGCCCATCACATTCTACGTCTAACGCTCTACCACTGGTCGCTCTAACTTCAGGCACGCCAGAACTGTGCATTACTCTTAAAAGATACCGCAAATTTTTTCCGAAAATTAAAACATGAATAACTCAAAAACGGGATCGAGCCTAGAAAAAGTGAAAACACCGGCGTGTAGCCAACGAACAGCTCTATCTCCCCTGAAAGTACGGGCAAAATCCTGAACTGGGCCAAAAAATATTTTTTCGACTTTTTAAAATACCCCTTAAAATCGACGCTATTCATGTGAGCATGAATCAATCGGCTCCAAACTTTGCACAAATAGTTGGCATGGTAGGCATAATCTACGCTGAAAATATGAGCCCAATCGGTTCAGGTTACTGTTATTTTAATAGTGAAATTTTATTTTAATTTAATATTAATATAATAGAACTAGCCGATTTTAATTTTAATTTAATATTAATATAATAGTCCCCTGTTAGTTTTAATTTAGATTTAATATTAATACTATTAAATAACAATTTTAATAGTATTTTAATAGCATTTTAATATTAGATTCTAAGATGAACTTAAAAAGTTTTGGACATACTTTAGCGAATGGGTGAAACAACATCTTTTGCTAGTGTGAGTTGAAAATTTAATCAGAGATCCAACTTAGAAGCATTTTTTCTGTAAATTAATGACCATTCTTTTTAAAATGACTTTGTCTGAACATGGTTTTAAGCATACATGTAACAGTCTGCGGGTCTGCCCCGTACTCAAGTTAGGCCAGACCCCCCGGATGGGGACCCCTGCCTCGAGACGACCTTTCCGACCCCCATTCCGATTTTTCTGGCAAGTAATTTTTTGAGCAATTTTTTGCGATTTTCTGCAATTTCAGACACAAAAACTGCCAAAATCGCTTGTAAAACAGCACTTTTAGCTGTATTTCAGCCCAAATTAGCGATTCTTGACCTTTTTAGCTATTGTTATTTTTTTGCGATTTTTGAGCGTTTTTTAGTGCCCAACCCCTCCCAAAATTTGCGCTCAGACCCCCGGCCGACGCCAGACCCACCAACCCCGTCCCCCTTCCGCAGATGACCTGTTAAGATGTTCGAAATTGCATTCGGACAGAACCTAGGCATTAAAATTTGAAAGAAAATATTGATACATACATAGTTATGGAGACATTTTTGACAGGAAAGACTGTTACATAGGTTATTGAGTAGATAAGGTCCTTTTGCCAGTCATGCCTACTACTGAGAAAAGTTCGACAGTTTCCAAGATTCGAGATTCAGAGGGCTGTCAGACACCTTCAATTTTTATTATTATCTGAGGTAAAATTCTGATTTAACTTCTAATATTGTAGGTAATTCCTTCATTGTCAAACAAGGTCAAACTATTAAAATGCTATTAAAATACTATTAAAAATAAATTTTAATATTCAGCCCCTCTTTGTATTTTTAATTTAATTTAATATAATAGTAGGCCCTCTATTTTAATATTAATATAGATTTAATACTATTAAAATGGCACTATTAATAATAGTTTTATTTTAATATTAATATATTAAAATAACAGTAGTTCAGGTACGCTATTCCACGCGTTCAAAATGTCCAAAATCACATTTTTGGCTGTAAATACCGCAAGGGGTATCGGAGAGCAAAAATACCGCAGTGGTTGTGTTTTCTACTGAAGGCCTATCGAGTCATCACATAAAAAGTATAGGTCAGAAAATTTCATGTTCCGCCACCTGCCTGGTTTTTATAAAAAATGGCTCTTAAAGTCTTCCCTGACCCTGGGCCGAACCATTCTTTTCTCTTGTAAACGTTAGACAATGTGACGTCAGGATACGCAGATGAAGCTGCAATATAAGAGAAACTGAAATAGTATATTGGGCACTTTCAGACAACAGAGTTAGCAGTGGCATATCCAGGCGGTCTAGGGTGGGTACCTAGATAACTGATTCAGTTAAATAATAACACACTGTATAAATATAATGTTATTTTCTACACCACCACAGCATGGAGAGTGTAGTTGAAACATGTAACTAATAGTTACTATACATCACACACACACCAATACTTACCGAGACACTGTGTTGTTTCACAGCAGAACACAGTACATGTTGAGCATGTAATAAATCTTAATAATCACACATCAAGTCCTAGTACATGCCCAGCATATTGTATTCTTATTTTCTAGTTCAGAGTTATTCATGCACTTTATCCATGACTAGTCCCAACTAGCTCATTTGACTAGTTCTTCGAATTTTGGGCAGGTTCAAAATCGAAGTGTATTATCTATAGTGTTGTTACAATACCAAAATTTCCGTTTGACTATGACTATGACTACCACTCGTTTGAGTACAATACCAAGGTAGTCAAATTTGACTATATTGTAGTCAAACCGTTTGACTACCGTGGCCACCGGTTTGACTACTTTTGACTACTTTTTGAGACATGGCAAAATTGACGTTTTCTGCGATTTATAACCTTCAGTCACCAAGTGTCAGTCAAAAATGACTTTGACTGAGTGCACAAAGTGTTTACTTTGAAATAAACAGTAAAGTTAACTGCTACAAATTAACCCAGAATTGTTTAATTTTCAAAAATTTCAATGTAAAAGGCATCTTTCGGGAAGACAGCGCAGAAATAGGCAAATACCCGGTTTAGTTTTGTGTAAAATCAAAGTAGTTTTTTATTTTTCTCTTGTTCTTCTTTGCTCCATAAGAGAGGTATTGTACTGTATGTCATAATTTTCAATCTGACCAAACTGTTTAATTTACCTTGCATCAAGCAGAGATTTGCTGACTGACAGACAACCCATACATGTAACAGGTCATCCGCCGAAGGGGGGATGGGGGTTGGGGGGTCTGGTGCCGGCGGGGGATGTTTGACTAAAAATCGCCAAAAATCGCTAATTTTGGCTGAGATACAGCTAAAAAATCCTGTTTTGCAGGCGATTTTACCATTTTATGTGTCTGAAATAGTAAAAAATCGCAAAAATTTGCTCAAAAAATTATCTGCCAGCCAAATCGGAGGGGGCTCGGGAAACTCGTCTCGGGAGGGGGTCCCCATCCGAGGGGTCTGGCCTAACTCGGGTGCGGGCAGACCCCCTGTTACATGTATGCTGCTGACACCTGTTATCAGTTCACAGTTTTAGAGAAAAGGGTTGTTTGTCTTCTAAAGAGCTAAAAATGAAACGAATTTATAAAATATTTAGTTGCGAACCGTAAAAATGTGGAAAATATGCTTGAAAAGCCGCTGCTTATAAGAAACTGTAGTCATAGTCAAACGGTTTGACTACCTCGTCTTCGTTTGACTACGTATTTATGGTAACCAAGGTAGTCAAAGTTTGACTTTGACTACCTGCCTGTTTGACTGCGATATCACAAAAAGTATTAACTATGACTTTGACTTTGACTATAGGCATAACAACACTAATTATCTATCTGCAATGTATAAATTATTTTTACTGCAAAAACTGGATTGCATAATTTACATACTCTATTTTCCAATTTACGTTTTGGTAGGATATGTGTTCGTACACCTACATATTTAGCTAATGACTGAACTGTTACAAATAATCTAAAAAAGTGACTTAACGGTTACGCCTTCGTTGAGGCAGTATTCTTGAAATGTTTTAAGAAACAGTTCAACCAAGTGCCGACTATGGCTCAAAATCAGTCACGAAAAACTCGTTTATAACGTCGCATTAGTCTCTATGTATTACGCAAAATCTGTGCATTTGTTTTCAATTAACTATGCATTCGCATTATCATTTGAAATCTGAATCGGAATGCAAACACTTGCACAGACATACATCAGTTCACGAAATCGAACGTTTAAATGTCTGTAGAAGACTGCGCAATCTTATAGTTTCGGCTGTCTCACAGGGTCCAATTTGCCGTTTTCAGCGTGTTTTGCCATGCAGCTGGTCTGCTGTGTCTTATGGGATGTAATTAGTGCTTATGTTCGTTAATGAGAGAAAATCGCAAATCTCAGGTGTTGCTGACCAGATCAACCCAGACACAAAGCAGACATACCTATGCAAATCACAGATCTAATCACTATAACAGCAGTACTGCTTCAAATCTTTGGGGTAGCACTTGTTGGTGCAGCAGAGACATGCCGCTCCCTGTCCATTGCAATTCTGTATTCTCGGTGGATACCCAGTATTTGTTCGGAATCCACTCTGGGTCTGCAACAGGTGGTAGATTGAGTCAGTTCTACATAGCTGCACATATTAACAAGTTATCTGCTTAATCGGGAGGGGTTTGTATCTAGGGATGGATTGAGCCAAACTGAAACATCTATCGAAATATAAAAGTCTATACCTCGTTCGTCACTGGCTTCAACAATGTTTTCTTTGAAACAGGCACCGCCGATTACCGCTTATAAGACCACCATAGTTAGAAGACCATGGTCTTTAAATAGGTTTTTGTTTCCAATTATAAGACCATGGTCTTCAAATAGGTGGTCAGAAAACTTGGTTCATAGACACCCATTTTCCAGTTAAAAGACCATGGTCTTAGTTTAATTGACCGATTTTAGCACACAATTAACTGCTTTTAAAGTGAAAAAGGCTGTCCATCGTGAGAAAACAAAGGCAGAAGTACCTAAAATAGATAAATCATGATTATGATTTTTGTTTTGAACGCAATACAGTACCTGCTATGCTTCAATACACCCTCTCTTTTTGTAATTTCAAGTAAAATTTTATAAGTCAAGCGTAAACTGGTCAGGAATGTCTGGAACAGCCCTCTAGGAGCGAGGGGTGTCCTGAGCTGTCCGAAAGGACAGTGGAACTCATAAACAAACAAACAATAGGTGAAAAACAAATTGCTTGTCAATTTAGGATGGATTGGTATTGCTTGTCAATTTAGGGCTGAAAATGAACTTTCAGCAAAATTGTGCAATTTTCTTAAAATATACAAATATACAAAAATATGCAATAATTCGATTTTTGTTTGCATATGTATATACATATATACATGTTCATATACATTTGAACCTACTTTGTATATATACATATACATATTACATATATATGTATTTGAAAATCGCAATATTTGCCAACTGTAGTACCAAATTTGGTACTCTTCTAAATTTATAAATATCTTAAAATTTATCTAAAAATGTTAGCCTGATATAGATTTCAGACGGAATCCTTATTTCAGTACCTTTTTTGTGAATTGGTAATTGAATGTATTTCGTTTTGGACTAATTAACTGGCTTGTGTATCTGTCTTGAACTGTTTCCATCTTGCTTTAGCAATGCATCTACTTTAGCCAAAACAAGCTTTTCTTTAAATCTGTTTTATGTTTAAGTTTGTTGCGTCCTTAGAAATGTTTCTTTTGTACGTACTGTGCTGTACATAGTTTACGAACAAGTGAGTTTGCAAGATTTTTCGGCGATTTTAGCTCTCCCGGAACGGGTTGGGTCGTCCGGTGCACACAAACTGTCATTCGGGCGGACTCAAAATTTGATATTCCAGGCCAGACCGCGAAAAGAGGCACCTGCGCTGGACTATATTTAGACACATTTAGTAAAGAACTTTTTGTTTTCTCTTATTTTTGACAGGTTTTTCTTTCTGCCTCCACCAAAAAGGTGTACTTAGCTACACTACACTTACCTTACTTGGATACCTCACTCTTTTCAATACATGTGAGTTCATAATAACTGTGTCGATGGCTTTTTCAATGAATTTGATAAATTAGTAGATTTTCGAATTTTTTCTTTGATTTTCTTAAATATAACGAAAAAATCTTCTGAAAATAAACTGTTTCTAAATACGGGAAAATAACTAGAAGAATCTAAAAACTATTTTCTCAAATCTTGCTCATTTCAATGCAGACATTTTTGCAAATTCGGCGGAGGGGTTGGAAAATAAGTGACGTCATTTTTCACTTTCAGAGGGGGGTTGGAAAATAAGTGACGCCATTTTTCACTTTCAGAGGGGGGTTGGAAAATAAGTGACGTCATTTTTCACTTTCAGAGGGGGGTTGGAAAATAAGTGACGTCATTTTTCACTTTCAGAGTGCGGTTGGAAAATAAGTGACGTCATTTTTCACTTTCAGAGGGGGGTTGGAAAATGATGACAACCGATGACAAAGGGGGGCGGTCCAGAAATGGCCAAAAATCGATGACGGCATTTCTGCTCGACCCCCTAGTACTGTTTTGGGTATGGGATTTTCAGGAATCGGTTCGGTATGGGTAGGTATTGGAAAAAATACCGGTATACCGGTATTTATTCGGTATTTGCTGAAAATGTTTCGCAAGGTCAAAAAACTCTGCAAAAGGGTCAAAGGCAAAGGAAATTCATCAAAAGTAATGGGATTTACAGTTTTTAGGCGTTTTCTTAAATTATTTTTAGTTCCACTAGAGTGAAAAACCAAACAAAAATGCATGTTTCTCCGGGGGCTACCTCGCTCAGGCACGTGCTATACAGCGTTCGAAAGTTCACATCATGAGCTTTCAAAATCTGTAATAAAATTTGTGGCGATTTTTGTTATTTCAAAAATAACCCATCCCGAAATATGGACTGATCACGATTTCGTCAGTTTTCAAGGAAATGAAAGTTTCTCAGGGGGGCTACCTTGCTCAGACACGTGCTATGCAGCGTTCGAAAGTTCACATCATGAGCTTACAGAATCTGTAATAAAATTTGTGGCGATTTTTGTTATTTCAAAAATAATCAATCCTGAAGTATTGATTGATCACGATTTCTTCAGTTTTTATGGAAATGAGAGTTTCTCTGGGGGGCTACCTCGATCTAACATGTGCTATGCTGCGTTTGAAAGCCCACATCATGAGCTTTCAAAATCTGTAATAAAATTTGTGGCGATTTTTGTTATTTCAAAAATAATCCATCCCGAAATATGGACTGATCACGATTTCGTCGTTTTTCACGGAAATGAGAGTTTCTCAGGGGGGCTACCTTGCTCAGACACGTGCTATGCAGCGTTTGAAAGCCCACATCATGAGCTTTAAGAATCTGTAATAAAATTTATGGCGATTTTTGTTCTTTCAAAAATAATCAATCCTGAAGTATTGATTGATCACGATTTTATCAGTTTTCGGCATCTGACTAAAGTAGCTAAAAAAGAAAATGGGATGACAAAATTGAGGTTTTCTGGTAGGCCAAATTCATTGGCGACGCCCATTTATAGCTAGGATCACGATACTTGACCGATTATCGATTTTTTGCTGTGCCGATGACCCAACTACACTGATGGTAGTGGTTTTTGGGCATGCCGATTTCAACCACGATGTTGGTCAACCATTTTCTTTTTAGCTACTTTAGTCAGATGCTGTAAACTGATAAAACCGTGATCAATCGATACTTCGGGATCGATTATTTTTAAAATAACAAAAATCGCCACAAATTTTATTACAGATTCTGAAAGCTCATAATGTGGGCTTTCAAACGCTGCATAGCACGTGTCTGAGTGAGGTAGCCCCCCAGAGAAGCTCTCATTTCCGTAAAAGCTGACGAAATCGTGATCAGTCCATATTTCGGGATGGATTATTTTTGAAATAACAAAAATCGCCACAAATTTTATTACAGATTCTGAAAGCTCATGATGTGGGCTTTCAAACGCTGCATAGCACGTGTCTGAGCAAGGTAGCCCCCCTGAGAAACTTTCATTTCCTTGAAAACTGACGAAATCGTGATCAGTCCATATTTCGGGATGGGTTATTTTTGAAATAACAAAAAACCGCCACAAATTTTATTACAGATTCTGAAAGCTCATGATGTGAACTTTCGAACGCTGCATAGCACGTGCCAGAGCGAGGTAACATTCATTTTTGTTTGGTGTGTTTTCGAGTTTTACTATGGAAAATGGTGGGATCGGAGAGAACCGCGCATGGCCATTGCTGGCTACCCAGAGGGAGTTGGGCGGAACTGTTTTAGGGTTTTACTTTGGGGCCATAGGGATGTCCAACGCACACCATGCCGGCCGATTCCGCCGACCCCCCACTTTACATGTCTGCCCGATCTCGGTTGGCAATGGCAATTAACTCGATATAAAATACCGATTCCCAAATACCTGGGTATTCCCAAAATAATCGGTATACCGAGTATGGGTATTTATGAAAATACCTGGAATCGGTAGGTATTTATTGGGTAGGTATTCCCAAAATACCCATTTTTCGGTATGGGCTCGGTATATCCAATCAACAGTACCCCCTAGTCGACGTTCCGCCACCACCAGCAATGGCTTGTCTGGCGTGAAGTTTGATTTTTATGCAGTTCTGTTTTGTGCTATATTGCTTGTAGAAAAATATGCTCTTTACTAATATTGAGCAATGTGAGATGTGAAAATCGGACAAAGTATAAAACAAGAGTAAAACAACGCTGCATAGCACGGGTCTGAGTTTGCTCGCCCCCCAGAGAAACGTTCATTTCGGTGAGGGGTGTTTTGGAGTTTTACTGCGGAAAATGGCCCTCATCAGAGAAAACCATGGATGGCCATTGCTGGCTATCGATTGATCACATAGTCCTATGCACAAATGGATCACGCCATTGAATTTGCCGTGTCTGAAAACCTAGTATGCTCATCAAATTTTCATGCCAAACCATTTTATTTGGCTGCTGTAAACTGATAAAATCGTGATTAATGGATATTTCGCGATCGATTATTTTTGAAACAACAAAAAACGCCATAAATTTTATTACAGATTCTGAAAGCCCATGATGTGAGCTTTCGAACGCTGCATAGCACGGGTCTGAGTTTGCTCGCCCCCCAGAGAAACGTTCATTTCCGTGAGGGGTGTTTTGGAGTTTTACTACGGAAAATGGCCCTCATCAGAGAGAACCATGGATGGCCATTGCTGGCTATCGATTGATCACATGGTCCTATGCACAAATGGATCACGCCATTGAATTTGCCGTGTCAGAAGACCTAGTATGCTCATCAAATTTTCATGCCAAACCATTTTATTTGGCTGCTGAAAACTGATAAAATCGTGATTACTGGATACTTCGGGAACGATTATTTTTGAAACAACAAAAATCACCATAACTTTTATTACAGATTCTGAAAGCCCATGATGTGAGCTTTCGAGCGCTGCATAGCACGGGTCTGAGTTTGCTCGCCCCCCAGAGAAAAGGTCATTTCCGTGGGGGGTGTTTTGGAGTTTTACTATGGAAAATGGCCTTCATCATAGAGAACCATAGATGGCCATTGCTGGGTACCCAGAGGGAGTTGGGCGGAACTGTTTTAGGGTTTTACTTTGGGGCCATAGGGATGTCCAACGCACACCATGCCGGCCGATTCCGCCGACCCCCCACTTTACATGTCTGCCCGATCTCGGTTGGCAATGGCAATTAACTCGATATAAAATACCGATTCCCAAATACCTGGGTATTCCCAAAATAATCGGTATACCGAGTATGGGTATTTATGAAAATACCTGGAATCGGTAGGTATTTATTGGGTAGGTATTCCCAAAATACCCATTTTTCGGTATGGGCTCGGTATATCCAATCAACAGTACCCCCTAGTCGACGTTCCGCCACCACCAGCAATGGCTTGTCTGGCGTGAAGTTTGATTTTTATGCAGTTCTGTTTTGTGCTATATTGCTTGTAGAAAAATATGCTCTTTACTAATATTGAGCAATGTGAGATGTGAAAATCGGACAAAGTATAAAACAAGAGTAAAACAAAAGCTGCAAAAAAGAAGCAAAGAGCTAAAAGTCCCTGAGTTCATTCAGTCCAGATAGTCAGGGCCAAAGAAGTGGTATCCAGGCATAGACTGAGCTTCGAAGCCAGGCATTTGACCATCAGAGTAGTAGATTGCACACTTGTGAGTGTTCTCATTGAAACTGAAGCTCTGGCACATGTAAGTACGACTGCAACGGAGTGCACAGTCCAGGTTTGTCTGCGCGTCGTTTTCCTTTGCTAACTGTGTCACATTGTGACCCAGTAAATCCTTGCCCAGCAGTCGGTACTTACGAATCAGCGGTTCATCTGCAATTTTTGAGCAACCTTACTGCTTTTGTTGTTCAACACTGATCAAAAGATTGGTTAACCAACCATATTGACACAGATATTTACGATTGTTGGCTCCCAACACATCTATGATGCCTGCTGGACTGCATACAGACTCATGCTGGTTGTTGTTGAGATTGTTGGGAGCTCCATCGTCTCTTGCAAAATATATGATCTCTTTGGGAGGGTAGAAATCGGGCTTACCAGGGGCCACCCAGGCCCAACCACCATCCGGTTCGTTTCCCTCCTTCTGTAGCTGGACTAAGCCGATATACATCCATATAGGGCACTGAAATTTGTACGTGGTCATTGGTCCGTCAAGAAATACAGTATAGATCAAAAAATGTCCCATCGCTTTTTCGGCCTTCACTCAAACGTTTCGTTCTCAGTCACTTTTTTACCGATTTGGCTTAAATTTTCAGCAAAAATTAACAACATGGTTGGCTAAATATGCTGCAAACTTAGTGCCAAAATTCCGACACATACTGGTTTTATGACCCGAAAACTAGGAATGAGGGTGGTCCACGCAAATTTATTTTTCTTCGGTAATACAAGGAGTACAGGTCTGAAACTTGCAGGAATGATTGGTGTTGCTAATGGGCATAACATACTAAGCGGGAGCCCTGTAGCTCAAAGGGCACTAAAATTGGGGAATTTCAAAAACATGACAAAATATCACTTTTCTTCGTAAAACCAGCAAAATGGCGATTTTAAAGATTTTGGATTTTCAAAAACGCTGCAGGGATGGTTTCTATGGTGTGGAATAGAGTTTAAATATCAGGTTCATTTATTTGTCGAACTTCCTGCTACAATCTGTGATTAACAACAGATTCAGTGCTTTGATTCTAGAAGGTGTCGATTTTTTGACTATGGGATTTTCACTCATGTTTTTGAAATTCCCTAATTTTTGTGCCCCTTTGAGCTACAGGGCTGCCTGCTTAGTATGTTATGTCCAATAGCAACAGCAATCATTCCTGCAAGTTTCAAGCCTGTACTCCTTGTATTACCGAAAAAAAATAAATTTGCGTGGACCACCCTCATTCCTAGTTTTCGGGTCATAAAACCAGTATGAGTCGGAATTTTGGCACTAAACTTGCAGAATATTTAGCCAACCATGTTGTTAATTTTTGCTGAAAATTTGAGCCAAATCGGTAAAGAAGTGACTGAGAACGAAACGCTTGAGTGAAGCCCGAAAAACCGATAGGACATTTTTTTATCTATACAGTACTGTAGAACTTTCACTGTACCAACCGCAAATCTCGACCAATTAGAATAGATATCTCTGCAAATGAAGGAATTCTTTAAAGATCGGTGAAACTAATATTAAGATACTCTGTATCGATAGTTTCTTTCTACATGATGACTAGCTTCTGTTCGAATGAAATTTCGAATATCTTAAAACTAGATTCAGACAAGGTCATTTTAGAAAGACCGGTTCTAAATTTCCAGAGAAAAAATGCTTCTAAGTTGGATCTATGATTAAATTTTCAACTTACACTAGCAATTTCAAACAAAAGATGTTGTTTCGTCAGTTCGCTGAAGTGTGTCCAACACTTTTTGAGTGCATTGTAGAATCTACTATTAAAATGCTATTAAACTACTATTAAAATTGTTATTTAATAGAATTAATATTAAATCTAAATTAATATTAACAAGGGTCAATATTAAAATAATAGTAGCTCAAACCAATGCTGGAGCTAAATAGAAAGAAAGGTGAAAAAGTTAGGCATGTGCAAGAGCGTAGCCGGGAATCGAAATCAGCACCTTTGGATTTCCGGTCCAATGCACAACCACTATGCTACACGCCGATGCCAGACTAACACCTTAACTAGACCTTTGACAAGCCAGACAAACAATGGGGAGCGGACCAATGGCCTTACCTCAACCCACGTCGGACTGGTATTGCTAAATAGAAAGAAAGGTGAAAAAGTTGGCATTTCTATTTGAACTAAAACGAACTAAAGAGAAAGCTAAATTGGCATTTCTATTTGAACAACCAGTATTACGCGCAGATTTAGATAAAACTAGAAGCAATTATTTAATATAGCTATAGCAATAGATTGGTAAGTAAAAGTGATTTACCAGTTTCTCAACCTGTCGCTTGTTTATGATATGGGCCAGATAACCATTTTCAAAAAGTGTACACTTGTCCTTAGCAGCCGAAAATGTGGCTGTATCATCACTTTGCACATAGCAGGAATTGCCCAGATAAGTTGCGGTCATGCTAGTCGACAGTTGTTCGCATTCTTCTTGCAGTTCTGCAAAAGTTCCGTCTTACGGGGGTGCAAACTTTGCGTAATGGTATTTTTGCCCATTTCCAGACCCTCGCTCGACTAATTAATGCAATAATTTGGTTACCCCCGAAATTTCAATTTTTTAGGGGCCGTCCATAAACGACGTCGTTCCAAAATCCCGATTTTTCGGACCCCCCTCCCCCCAAAATCGCCTTGCGTCGTCTCTGGGGACCCCCTCCCCTAAATCGACGTCGTTTTCAGGTTACCCCCCCCCCCCCCGATAAAAGTGCAGTACAGTACATGCAGTACTGTTATTTTTTCTTGCTGCCATACTGTATAATGAATTGAATAGATCTCTTGAACCACTCTGGGAAACTTTTCTGTATGTAGAAATATTTGACAGAATGTGCATAAATCGAAAATAATGCAATCGAAGTACCCTAAAATTCGAAAAAAAGCGACGTCGTTTTTTGCTAACCCCCTCCCCCTCCTGGAGCGTCGTCTATCGTCGCATTTCAGCTGACCCCCCTCCCCCCTCTGGAACGACGTCGTTTATGGACGGCCCCTTAAGAGTTAGAACCGGAATTCTTGCGTTCAATTCTATGTAAAATGACGTTCTTACTAAAATAACATCTGTACAGTAACATATTGATACTTCTCTTAGTTTTCTTTATTGATGAGCTACGCATATGTACATGTACGTACAGTCTTAGTTTTACATAGAAGCCATCATTGGGTGGCTTTTTGTCAAAGATGAAACCAAAGTGTTTTATCATGGATTTTAGGGCTGCTGCCATATCACTTGACTGATGATCGATGGTCATAAATTTCAATTTGTAGTAGTTGTGCAAGGTCAGAAGTTCTGACTGTACAGCTTAAAGTTTTACCCTCAGAATACCGTTTAAATGCATTTTTCAGAGCCAATTTTTAAAAACTTCTCACCCCTTGTTAGAATGTTCTCACTCTGATTGGTCAGGGAGTTTTGCTTTGAAAAAGCCACACGAACCCTGTAAAAGATCGAGTCAATTGGTGCTATACCCTTATAAACACTTAATAAGATAAGGTCACTGTTGTCATATTTAGCATTTGAAAAATTGGAAACCACTGACTTAAGCAGTAGCTACCTTCTCTAATCTTAAAGTGAAATTGAGAAAATCTAAGCCAACCAATGGCTTCAAATCGAGACTACATGTACATGTAAGTACTGTACGTCAAAACAATGGATGGGTGTACAAATCAAAAGCGCACATTCACATCCCATAACAATTAAGTCTGAGTCTCCATGTACTGTATGTACTGTACTTGCACAGTACATTCACCATCAACAAAATAGCCCCGCATTTTGTCACTGCTTGTTAGCTCTCCATACTGTACACTAGGAGGCCTTTTAAAGCTACAGTACAATGGAAAGATTTCTCTTAGCAACCTCATTTATTGAAATACATTGAAATTGAAAACATTGAATGAAAACATTTTAAAGCTACAGTACAATGGAAAGATTTCTCTTAGCAACCTCATTTATTGAAACGATTTTTAGCCGAAAATTTATTATCAAGTACCGACCATTGTACCAGAACATAGCGAAAAGCATGCATCGGAGAAAAGGTTTAAGTAAAGGTTTATTACAAAGCAGATGAACACCTGACAGACCAGTAAAGAACCCATAAAGGGCCACATGCGAGGCAATCACCGGGGTCGAACAAATACTATGGTGTATTGCACGGCGGGCAGACTTGATACCAGTACACCACAGACACAGACAAAGGAGAAGGCATGATTATAGAACTTTGGGATTGGGTGGGACCCATCGTGACATCGTGCCGTACACATAAATCTCATGCAAAAGCCCAATGGGTCAGATTGAGATTCCCTACCTCCCACTATGACTTAAACCGTTTTTATTGCCTGATCTCTATACAAAGCTGTTGTGGTTTTCAGGTTGTTGTTATTATGGTTATAATTTTAAAGTAAACAATGATTTACTTGTTTTCCTTGCACCTATCGCCGAGGGGAAAGTAGAAAGAAGAAGTAGAGCAAGCAGGAACATCATAGCAGGTACGTCGGTTGGTTGGTACCAGGCTAGCTGTCGGGCGAATTGAGAGAATGTCCCATGGCTACGCCTGGACAGAGTAAGCTGGTAATTAGGATAATTGGACATATTAACACAATGGCGCAGTGTATTGCTGACGGACCGTCACCAATTGCTAATGCTATCCGGCCCCAGCAGCGCGCTAATTCGGTGGTCGATGACCAGCTAATTAATTGACATTAGCTGAGGCCGGCTGGTGCGGACGAGGGTTGTTTATTAACCACTTGATGCAGTGCAGACCAGGAGCAAAAGCTCCTCACTTGTCCCCAAGAGTCGGGGAAGCCTGGAGCCCCTTGTCTTCCTACAGTATCCAGGCTTCAAAATGCAGTATACCTCCCTTGTCCCCCGCGGAGTGTGTTTCGGGGACATGTTTTCCTTGTCCCGCGGGACAACTTCTTGTCCCCCAGAGTACACCTCGAGGACAACTTCTTGTCCCCCGCGGAGGTGGTTGTCCCCGGTCTGAATCAAGTGGTTAAGCGCTCGCGGCTACTGTGGATCAGGTATACCTGTACCTGTACCTGATCATCAGGCAGATTTGTAATCCCCAGCTGATACCTACCTGATCGGGTACTTTCGAACTGTACCTACCTGATTTTGGGTATTTTTGGACTGAAACAGGTACAGGTATCAGGTACAAACAGAAGGCAACAATATATACAGTACAGATTAAAAAAAGTCATATTTTGTCATGTTTTTAAAATTCCCCAATTTTAGTGCCCTTTTAGTACAGGGCTGCCTGCTTAGTATGTTATGCCCAATGGCAACACCAATCATTCCTGCAAGTTTCAGGCCTGTACTCCTTGTATTACCGAAAAAAATTAAATTTGCGTGGACCACCCTCATTCCTAGTTTTTGGGTCATAAAACCAGCATGAGTCGGAATTTTGGCACCACACTTGCAGAATATTTAGCCAACCATGTTGTTAATTTTTGCTGAAAACTTGACCCAAATCGGTAAAGAATTGACTGAGAACGAAACGTTTGAGTGAAGGCCCAAAAAGCGATGGGACATTAATTTTTGTCTACACTGTATTTGAAAATCCTAATATTTTCCATATGTGCCACAGACACACACAGGGACACACACGTTGAAACTAATCTGCATATGTTAAGCCGAAGTCTGCAGTTTTCTCGTAACTTTTGGTTTTAGTGACTTGTACACACAACAGTCAGTCACCAGTAATAATACCATGTATGGTAAGGTAAGGCTACCGTATGATGCCGATAAAGGGAGTGAAACCATACATTCGGTATGGCGGAAAGTGCCTGAACCGGCATTTTAGGAAGGAAATATTTTGCGATTTGTTTAGCAAGCACTTTTGAACTCTTAGGAAATGGTGATGCATTAAAAAGTGGCATGCAAGTTGTTGCAGGCAGTTGCTCAAAAATTTTCAAATTAGAAGCTAAATTTAAAGCCAAACTTTGGAGATTGGAATTTGGAAACTGCAAAATGCCGTGTAGTTCTCTATTTAATTTCTAAAATTTCTGCTCTATAACATGCCCGGCCCAGCCCGGCCCGCCTATCTAAAATTTATGCTAGCCCAGCCCGTCCTAAATCCTCAATTCCGCCCTAAATACGGCTCGTGCACATTTCTAGCCCTGGGGCCTGTTTCACCAATTTACAAATCATCACAAATCATCACAAATACAAATACAAATACAAATACAAACGGATTTCTGTTTCACCAACATGCCAATTCACAAATACAAATACAAACGAAATACAAGTAGAATTTCACAAATACAAACGAAATACAAACGTTCCTGTTTCACCAAAATACAAGTGATTTACAATTACTTCCAATTTGTGAAATTTTTTCACAAGGGCTGGGGGTTTGGTAATTTTTTTTTTTTTTTGGTTTTTGGGGGGGTTTTTTGGGGGAATAAGTGTGAATGAGAGAAGAAAAAAACAAAAAAAACAATAAAAAAATTTTGCCGCCGTAACATTCTCTCTCCGGTTAAAATTGTTATTGCTTTTAATCGGCCGCTCACGCGCTATGCAGTCTTTACACTGACCTCGAAGCAATGAAAACATTAAACATACCAATGAATCACAGAATCATTGACACTCCCAGACACAAAGATAAAAAGGTGACTAATAGAAAAGTCTTGTAGGGCTAGATGCAAGAGCAAATTAAGCGAATAATAAGAAACGCAACTAAGAGAACTACAGCTCCTACAATGATCTGTTCAAGCCAATGCCCCATGAAGAAGCCACCCAGGAGGTTACCCCAGTCTGTGGAATAGGTGCCATGCGTTGCACCCCCTCTGTGTCCAACCATGCTCATCCTATGCCTGGGCACAAAGGCAAGCTGTGCATCAAGCTTAAATACTGTCGAACCTCCACTACAGTCTACCTGACACTGTTCATCAAGTCTCTGAGTTGCCACATTGATTCTTTGGGTCTGCGCAATGCCTTGAGGAGAACACCGAGCTCCAAACTTTGCTGAACCACATGTGATATGTGCCAATGTTTCAGAAACATCTGTTTGACACGTAAAGTCAAGTCTGACACCAGTTAAGCAGGAATAGCAACCAGTGACACGGTGCACTTTGACTTCACAGGTGTTCCTTTCGACCTTCATTTGCAATTGAGCTCCTTCAAACGACACTTGCAGTTCGATAGCAACTTTCGATTGGAATTCGACTTGCACAGCATTGTCTTCTGTTGGCATGAACATCATACCGCTAGATTTCACAGGCAACAGAATTCGTTCATTGGTGAACAGAGTTTCAATCTTCAGTTCAGTACAGGTACAACTTGCACGATCACCTGCTGGGTTGCAATGACAGACATCAGCTGGCATGTTGCATTTGAAGTCCTTGGCATCTTGGAGCGAGGCACACTGCAGCTGTCCTACAGTACCCGAAATAGGCTGCCCACTTGCACTGACATCGCTCAACACGATTTGACGTCCATTACTCACAAAGCTTGAAGTCATGATGGGCGTTTCAGGTTTTGAAATGGAGGTTGCAGAAACAGTGATCTTGTTCCATTTCTTTGAGACTGCAGGGGTTAATTCCAACTGCGTGCTTTTGACTTCATTGTGCTGATGCAGCTCCAGTGAAAGACTCACCCCAACTTCCCAGGTTGGACAGTCAAAAACTTCGTAAATGTCTTCACTGGTTGGTACAGCATAGAATCGATAAAACAGACAAGCATCCTTACACAGAAAACAACCACATGCCCAGCATCCACAGCTATCAGTGCAGTGAGTGTATCCAGGGTGATCATTTGGCTCTCCCTTTAGCTCATCAATCATAGTGTCTGGCGTTACAGTTCCACACTGGTCTTCAGTGCATGATCCAGCACCATGACATCGCTTCACAGACTGCACTTTGATTTTTGCTGAGCGAGAGTAGTAGGAATTTCGCTTGTTGCAGATGAGAAAGACGTTGTCCACCTGCACTTCTAAGTTTCCAATTGGTTGGTCTTCAGACTTGATCAGCATGCACGTTTTTCCAACTGGAGCAACAGAGATCTGTGTTGTTTCTGTGATTTTGCATGACTGAACTCCATTTGCAGTTGTACAGATGCTTTGATCTGCGGTGAGTGTCACTGTATCTGCACATGCAGAGCAGCAGTTTGGTAACCACACAATTGCCATTAAAACAACAGCTACTACTGGGAGTGAACGATACTGAATTCTTGCTTCGCGCATTGAAACCTGTGACCTGGCTTCTTCTGGGTTTCCTGTCAGATTGATGCCATGCTCATCGCTTTCAGCTGTAGGCTGTTCTCTAAGTTCGATTGCATGTTGTTCAGCCCTTTCCATCACACTTGATGACCCATTGTCAGGCCAATACTTGTTCTTGAGAGAATTTCTGCAACGCAAAATCGCTAAGCAGAACAGCAAAAGGGCAACTGCAAGACAAACAAACATGGAAAGCAGCAAGGCAGATGCTACCCAGAATGCTGTGTGTGGATTGCACTGAGGATTAGCAATGAACATCCAGCACATGGTGCACTGAATTTGTTGGCACACATCCATGGCATGACAAGTGATGTTCAAGGAGCTTGTTTGAAATCCATTTTTCCACACTTTCAGGTTCACAAGGTGAGTGTGCATGGTCACTTCTGAACTCAGTTGAATGTATTCTCTTGGCTGAGGGTGCTCTTGGCGCACACAGAACGGTACAGAACAAACTTCCAGAAGACTGGAGTAGGCATCAGTTGTCACAACAACTCCATTGGGTTGGCACTCAACATGGCAAGAGTTGCAGGAGTCCTTTTGCTCAGAAACATGTGGGTAATAGAAGATCTTTTCATGACCCCATGCTCTGATCGGCAGTTGCTTGTGACCACGTAAGTAGAATGCTAGTTCCTTCTGTTCATAGTAGCACAACTGTGTTCCAGAATTTAGACAATCACGCTTTTCACAGAATTTTGGTGTTCCAGTGAGAGTTCCCTCCCCAACACACGTTGGTGTCTGCATTGTTCGTTGCATCACTCGAATTTTCAAATCAGGAACCCACAATGTAGTGCCATTTTCAAGCTCAATTCGGGAAACATGCAAAACACTCTTGTTGGTGCTGCAGTCAGTTCTTGGTGTCAGAGAACAAACAAGACCAGGCAAAGATTTCTGATCAGGCCTGGCTTCAGGGATTTCTTTGTCTACCTTTCTGGTACAGCCTTGAGCCCAATTTGGACAGTGGCATGAGACCTGACAATGACCATCAGAAATAACATGACCATTCATGCAGTGAAGCGATTTCCAGCAAATACGTTTGTCACGATATCGATGAATGCTGGTTCCTTGTTGTACACAGTGATCGCTTTTGATTACAGGCAATGACATATTGGTCGGGCATTGTCCAGGCAGCAATCTTGCACCAGCTGGTAGCAAACAAATGACAGCAAAAATTACTGCGGCAAGAGTGAGATTTGTATTAAGACCCAGTTTCGCCAATCGAGCTGAACGACGCAAAGGTGGAGAAGTGCTGGAAGAAGATTCTGTAGCTTGTGTAGTTTCTTCACTGTCTTTCACAGTAGTTTGATGAGAAGGAGATTTCTCAGTAGAGTCGGCAAATTCAAAGGGATAGAGCTGACTGATCGGACGTTTGAGAAATCTTTTGTTTGGCAGTTGAACAGTTGCTGAGCGAGGCCTTTCATCTGAGCTTGGCAGCAACTCAGTGATGCGACCAATCTTCCATGCAGCTCGAGGAAGGTTTGATTCGTGAATGAGCACAACATCTCCAACACTGGGGTTGAATGGTGCACAGCTTCTTGGATGCTTGTGCTCCATCTGACCACGCTCACGTAACAATGCTAGGTATTCTTTCTGCCAAAAGGATGTAAAGCTGTCAAGAGCCTTTTGACTGTCTTTCCAGAAAGTCACAAGTTTTTGTGCACTGGTTGGATTCAGAATGTAGTCTGGGTCAGACTGAATGTCTTGATCTGAGAGCGACAGTGTGCCAATGCTACGACCTGGAGCAATGAAATCGCAGGGACGGAGAACTTGCAGTGAGTTCACATCATCGTAGACATATGTGAGTGGTCGTGAGTTAACCACAGCCTCAGCTTCTGTGAGAACAGTTGCGAGCTGTTCAGCATTCAAGCGAACGCGACCAATGGCGGCCTTCAATGCTTTCTTGACCAAACCCACCATCCTCTCATAAACTCCTCCTTGCCATGGAGCAAGTGACACAATGAATTTCCACTGAATCCTTTCTTGCGCACAGTAGCTCAAGATAGCTGGATCTTGGAAAACACTCTTGTAAGCTTCATCTAGTGTTTTCTTCGTCAATTTTGGGCTATCTGAATAGAGTTTTAGTGTTGATGAAAAAGTTTTAAAAAAAAAAAAAATTCGAATTGTGAGCCGTTGTCACTATAGAGAAGAGCTGGTTGGCCATGACGGGAAATAAATCGACGCAAGGCGTTGAGGCAACTTTGTGCTGTCATGTCCATGACCAGTTCAAGATGCACTGCACGTGTCACCAAGCAAGTAAACAGACAAACCCAGACTTTGCCTTCAGAAACATGTAGAGGCCCAAAGTAGTCAACTCCAGTGTTCTGAAAAGGAGCAGAAGAAGAAACTCGAAAGTCTGGCAATGGAGGCATCACTGGCAATGCATATGACGCGCCAAATAGTCTGCGACAAACTCCACACTTTGAAACAACCTTTTTCACTTGCTGACGCCCTGCTACAATCCAGTGTGTTTCACGGACACTTGCCAAAGTGTGTTGAACACCAGCATGCTTTTGTCTCTCATGCACATGCTTAATCAGAAGATTCGTGTACTGTGCATTCTTGGGAAGCAAGACAGGCTTCTTTGCAGCAGATGTCAGCTCAGCATTTGCCAATCGACCTTGTGCTTTCAGCAGGCCATTTTCTTGACAGATATTCAAAGTGTTGATTAGTTTGTGCTTTGTCTTCTGCTTTACAGCTGAGATAATGTCTCCAAAGTACTGTGCTTGAACATGTCTTTCGAGAAAACTTTGGGCTGTGTGCAATTCAGCTGCTGCAACTGGACCACTGATGTTGACAGTAGAGACAACCGGCCAAATTTTCAATTCCTGCTGACGATTCAAGGGCAAACGAGATGTCAATTTCTTCAGAAATCGAATGGCGTAAACAGTGGCATTCAGTAGTCGTTGCAGCTTGGAGAACCTTTGCACATCAATGAAGGCTTGGTTAGACAGCGTGTTATCGGTGAGCGCAGAACAGGCAGCCATCTCTATGACTCCTTTGTACTCACACTGAGCCTTGTCACGATCGTCTGTATTGATTTCAGGCAGAGACTGAGGCCATTCAGATTTGTCCATAGATAGAAATGTTGGACCATGCCACCAGTCAAAGCTTGAATCACAGAGTTGAGACACAGAACAGTAGCGTGTTGCTTTATCAGCAGGATTCTCCTTTGTCTGCACATACCGGAACAAAGCTGAAGTTTGTCGAATCACCTTGACTCGATTTTCAACAAAAGTACGCAGTGGCTTGTTGCATTTGATCCAGTGAAGTGCTACCATGGAGTCTGACCACAAATATCGTTCACTGATCTGCAGATTGTTCAGTGTCAACTGTTGAGCCACAAAGTCCAAAGCTTTCACACCAATGTAGATGGCCAGCAGTTCCAAACGTGGAATGGAAGGTGCCTTTAGTGGTGCTAAACGAGTTTTGGCAAAAACCAGATTGACCTGGTGGACCTTTGACTCTTTCGTTGTGCGTAAGTAGACAGCACACGCAAATGCTTTAGCACTGGCATCAACAAAACAGTGAAGTTGATATTCAGAAACTGGTGGTTCAAACCCAATGAACCGTCTCACAGCAACAGCATTCAGGTTCTGCAAATCGTTCTCAATTTTCATCCACTGCGATTTCTGATCCTCTGTCACTTCATCATCCCATGACAGCTGCACGCGCCATAAATCTTGGACAAAGATCTTGGCTCGCACTGTAACAGGTGACAAGAAACCCAATGGGTCATAGACTGAAGCGACTGTGCTCATGATCTTGCGTTTCGTCACAGGACCAGGCTGCAGTTTAGCACTGTTAAAGTGGAGAAAGTCAGTTTTTGTATTCCACATGTGTCCCAAAACCTTTGGATTGTCTGATGCTCTGTCCTTTGGCGCAATCTTCTCTTTCAGTTCCAAAGAATTCATTGCAAACTCACGTAGATTCATTGAGCAGTCTGCAAACAACGCCTTCGCTTGCTTGTAGAAATCAATGCCTTCAGAAACAGACCACACACCAGTGATGATGTTGTCTACATAGATGGAATTCTGAATCTGTTGGGCAACAGAGTTTTCACTCAATGACAGCATATACTCAATTGTAGCTTGCAACAGAAATGGTGATGAGACCACACCAAATGGAACTCGAGTGAATCGATAGCAGATGAGATTGTCTTTCACAGCAAGATTTTCAGCATCTTTGAACCATAAAAATCGAGTTACATCTCTGTCCTGCTTCTGCAGTGAAACTTGAAGAAAGGCTTTTTCGATGTCGCTGACAAGGCCAATTTTGTAACAGCGAAAACGAATCAGCAGGCCACAGAGATCAGGTAGCTTGATGGGACCTCGATAAAGACAATCGTTGAGACTGTTGTGAGCTTTGCTGTGCTTCGCAGAGGCATCATAGACAATATGATACTTTGTTGTATCTTTGAGCGGCGTTTTGACACAGTGGTGGGCCAGGTAGTGCTCAAGTCCTTCTGGCTTTTCTGGTGCCACTTCAATGATACCCTTTTGCAACTGATCCTGAATCACTCCATTGTATTTCACATGCATTTCTGGATCTTGTCGCAAACGGCTAGCAACATTGTGAAGTCGGCGAAGTGCCAAATCGTAATTGTCATGCAAATTTGGTTGTTCATCAATCCAAGGCCAGCGAACAGCTAGTCGACCATCGGTAAACTGGATAGTTTTGAGAAAACGTGCAGCAACTTTTTCGTCATCTGACACTACGGGATCATCAGTGATGCCAATCTGCTCAAGGGACCAGAACTTGGAAAAATCGGGCCATGGATTAGCATAAGCACTGAACGCATGGACTTCAGAATCATCATGTAGCGAAACAGCCATGCTTGCACAGTTTTGACCAGAGTTTCCCATTGTGGTATTACCACACAACAGCATGCCCAGTTTTGACTTTACCAAACGCAAACCAGAGGGGATTCGTTTGACGTTTTCAAGCTCGATAAAGTCCCAGAAAAAGTCAACTCCAACCAGAAGTTGAGGTGCATGTGACTGGCTGCATGACCTGTTGGTAAACTCAGGAATCGTTGCCAGATATTCCAAATCGAAGCTGCTTAACTGTGGTCGGCTCTGCGAGTGTGAAATGCATGGCACACTGTTTGCAACAACTGGAATCACAGTGCCATCATTTCCAACCAGATTGAGTGTGACACGATCAGTTGACATCTTCTTAGGGTTAGCACTTGCAAAGGTGAAGATGCTGAGGGTCTCTGTCCCGTCACTGGACAGTTTTAACTGCTTCACAAGCTGATCGGTTACAAAGGATCTTTGGCTGCCAGGATCAAAGAACACGTTGATAGACACAGATTTTGCCTGATCTTTCGGATTGAATGCAACTGCATCAGTTGTCATCAGCACCGAAGAAACTGATTTGTTCAGATGAGCTGAACTCATGGCCACTGAGACTGGAAGCGTAGTCCGTAGAGAAGATGAATCAGCACCTTTCTCAGCTTCAACAGAAACCACATTCGTCTGTGCAGCTTTTCCTGAAGTAGTGCCCTTCTATGAACCAAATTTTATCTCACAAATCGCCCGTTTGTGGAATTTGCGGCAATGGATGCATTTGCTTAAGCGAACTTTGCACTTTTTCGCCCAATGATTTTCACCAAAGCAACGGAAGCAGCGTTTGAGCTCACTAAGTCGTTTGCGTCTTTCTTCAGCAGTCTTGCAAGTACTGTTATTTTACTATAGTATAGTAAACAAAAAATAGAAAAACTAATTGGATTTTACTAATAAAAAAAAAAAATAAAACAAAAAAAAAAAACCAAAATTAAAAAAAAAAAAAAAAAAAAAATAAAAAAAACAAACAATAGTAAAAAAAAAATTTTACTACTTATTTATCAACTTTTGGTTAAATTCTGCCAAATATATTCTCAAATATTGAACAAAAGACCAGTGGGCGCAATCAGCCAGTTCACTTTCCCTCATTTTTGGCGCAAAGGGACCTCACAACATCTAATCGAAACAAAAATAAAAAAAACATATAAACAAAAAAAAAATAATATAGAGAAGGCATAATATAACAAAATCAATAAATGAGTAGTAAAATCGTAGTAAAATAGTAGTAAAATTAGCAGAATTATTAGTAAAACAAAAATTAGTAAAATCGGAGCTGCTTGGTAGTAAAATAAAAATAAAAATTAAATTGAAGAGCTGAATTTGTAGTAAATTTAGTAAATAGTAAAATGAAAATCCACTAGTAAAATAACAGTACTTGCAAGTTGTGCACTTTTCATCCATATGACTGCCTTCACAGAAGATGCATGGACGGGAGTTGCTTGGTTGCTTTGTAGGCTCAGGCTTCTTCGCTTTTGCATCTAGACTTCCTTGTTTCTTGTTGAACTGCTTTTTATCCGCAACTGCAAACACATCAGTTCGTTCAACTGTCACTCTAGGAATGGCCGAAATTGAACGTGAATCCGCGTTTTTGACTCCTGAAATACGCGCGATTCTTTCATGCTTGAGCAACAAGTCGGAAAGTGCTGTTCGAAGTGTGGCTACAGTCCACTCAGCATAGGTAGGTTGGTTCTGTTCGAGCTCAAGCAAAACACTGTGTGGCAGTTTTTCTTGAATCATGCGGATGATCAGCGATCGATTGCTTCCTGACTCAACGTTCTCACCCAAACATTGGAGCTGGCGGAGCGTTTTATCAGCCATGTCAACAGTGCGGCGAAGGTCAGCAACTTTTGCGGCAAAGGGCAAAGTACGCAGCTGCAGGTAAAGTGCATCCTTGATCACCGACTGATCACCAAAACGACGAACAATGATATCAAGTGCATCTCTGTAATTGCTACCAGACATTGTCATACCTTTGATGGCATCAGCAGCGGGACCAGTTAGCATCGTCTTCAGATAACCAAACTTCTGCATGTCCGGGATTGGCTGGTTATGCACAGAAGACATGTAGAAATCCCAAAACTCCAGAAACTGTAGGGGATCGCCATCGTATGTAAGCAATGATAGCTTTGGCAGCCTAACATTCTGCCCAGACACAGTATGAGCAACAGGATTAGACACAGCAGGTACAGACTGCACAGTATACCCCCCAGGAAAGGGATAACTCCCCAGTGGCTGGGAAACGGGAGCAAAGGGTGGAACAGACCATTGCGGAGCCATAGAACTCTGAATGTTTTGTGTCTGACTGACACCAGACATTGGATAAAAACACGGAGCAGATACTGACAACGGTTGCGAACTAACAACACCACCAGAAATTGGTTGCGATGGACCAGCAGGTGGGCCGAATTGAGAAATGTTAGGTGAAACGGCCACTGTGCTGGGTACCGAAACCAAAGAGGCAAACGGATTAGCTATACTGGCAATCGTAAACGTAGTACTAGTAGAGTCAGAAAAGCCTACAGCAGGTACCTGTGTACCGGAAGGTGCCATTGAGATGACAGGTGCTGTGGTCGTCAGTGTTGCAGGAATGGAGAGCGCACCAGTAGACACCGCATCGACAACAGACACAACTGACGACGCAGAAGATGGCTGGGACGATGGCTCAGAATATGGCTGGGAAGCAGCCACCGGTTGGTTGCGCAGCAAATGTTCATTCACCTCCTGCAGACGAACTTCGAGTAGACTGATCTGGTCATCGGCTTCACCGAGTGACTCCATATAATTGCCCGATATTTCACCATACAAATGTTCCTCCACTGTCAACGCATCGCCTTCCATGCTTTCGATAGGGCCCGACCGGATATCCGGATCCGGATCCGGATCCGGCCGGATATGGCCATATCCGGATCCGGTACCGGATCCGGATATTACCTGCCGGATATGCCGGATATCAGTCACAGATGAGAAAACGTGATTTTTTACGTATTTTGAACATAAATATTCCATTCGTCTGAATGCTTGTTAGAAATTTCTTCAGGCGACTGTAATCCATGACCCCAGTAGTTCGTATAACCCTGATTTCTGTGCAAAGGATAACACTCTACTCTCATTTTTGACAATGCTAATTTTTCACCTTGACTGAAAGTAAAAATCCGCCAGATATTAACCGGTTTTGTGAAAAAGCTGAGCTCTTCAGGTTCTTAAGTCCATATAAAGATTGGTTAACTTGCAAAACTTGGCAAAGATCCGATGAAGGGTTCTTGAAATATTTACGTTAAAAATTGACATCTGAAAATTCGGGTCAGTTCATTTCGGAATGAGATAACTCCAAGCTACAGAAGGTGAGCAGGCTAGGACTTGGCCAAAACAAACTCAACAAAAATAATAATACTAATGTGATGCAATGAACATCACAAAACAGCCAAACAGACTGGATTTCTATGTTTAGGATAGTCGCCTTGTTTTTGCTAATTTTTCATTTAATTAAAAATTAAAAATCTAAAATAAAAAAGCGAACTATTATTGAGGCAAGTTTATACTGTAAATCTGTACTTTACAGAGATCAAAGCGTCTCTTTTCGGTTGCAGAATGGAGATGATTGGCTTGAGACTCTAAACTCAACTCGCATAGAATGGAAATCTCAACTGAGATTTTTCAAATTCATAATTTTTTAGTTTGTGAAACTAGGACAGGTCTACCAAAAGGTCGGCTAAGTATACCACATTAGAGAGAACAAATGTGAACATGCAAACAATAATTTAGCCAAAAGCCTGTGATGTCAACCATTTTTATCTAAAAATTACGAAATGAGCTGAACTTTCATGCCAAACTGTGTTTCCCCTTCTGTTTTTTCCAGATGAGGTCTGTATCTGTAAAATAGGTATGCCTAATAAATGCTAAAGATTGCATAGACATTCCGACCAAACTCGAAAATGCTTGGAAAGCGTCCAGTTATCAATTTCTAGCCGCGGTGATAAAATATGCAAATATGCAAAAAATATGTACATATCTCATTTTTGCATGCATATGATATATGCAATATCACGTGCATCGCAAAAACCCGATATCATCCAACCATAGTTTGAACTACAATTATTAGATATTGTTTTGAATCAACTGTTATAGAACAAAGAAATGTATATATGTGGTTTATTGCATTCTAAAAATTTTTTAAGTTGATCAATGATATCCGGCATATCCGGATCCAGATCCGGCCGGATATGGGCATATCCGGATCCGGATCCGGATCCGGTAGAAATTTGTATCCGGTCGGGCCCTAGCTTTCGATGAGTTGGTTCCACTCAGAGTCAACTTCCCGAATGTATGCGACCGATTGACGCAACTTTTTGTCCCACAGAATCAGTTCATAGCGGGCATCTTGTAGTTTTTGAACCACCTGGGCTGGCGAGTCAGATGCAGCATAGAGTTCAGAAAAGTCGGGAACAGCAGACAGTTGTGTGCTTAACCGTTTCCGGAGGGGTCCCAACTTTCGCCGGAGAACGCCAGAAGACATTGTGGCCAAAAACAGAAACAGCGAATTCGTATAGTAGGCGGGGATGCCACTTGTTATTGCTTTTAATCGGCCGCTCACGCGCTATGCAGTCTTTACACTGACCTCGAAGCAATGAAAACATTAAACATACCAATGAATCACAGAATCATTGACAAAAATCACGTTTTTATTTGGTCTCACTTCACCTATTGAAACGGTCGAAAAGTCACTCTGGAACAGCTGTGATTGATTTTCAAGCACTGCAAACAACACAGAAGCAAAACAAAGCAGTTGTATGGCATGATCAGTTTGGTTGCTCTGCTAGCAAAGGCAGACAGATTGGCGACAATGTAAAATCGCTACCTACTTAATACCTACCTAACCTACATACCTGTTACTTAAGCTTATCAGCTGTACACTGAGTGACCAGAAAACTTCATTTATAGTGTCGGACATTGAGTAACCGTGAAACCTTGACATTGCCAACTGAAAAGCCTAGTGCATATTCTTCTCCCAAATACAAGTAGTAGTACTATGTGCTGTAGTTTCAGGTGTTCTGAACTATTAACAATGCCCCTGCACCTCCTCATCTTCATTTTATGCGGCTTAATGCATTAGTTATGGTGTCATACACAATTCTGCTACTTTTTGCGTTATTTTTCTTCCTCCTCCTTTGTAAATCACTTGTAAATTTTTTTCACAAATACAAATACAAATACAAAGATTTTTTGGTGAAACAGAATCAGGCCCGTTTGTATTTGTATTTGTATTTGTAATTGTAAAATCTGCTTTGCATTTGTAAATTGGCGAAACAGGCCCCTGGCTTTAGACTTTAGACTTTATCTCATCGAACGATATAGCCATTTCTGGCTAATCACATGGATTAAACGTACAGTACGAATAAAACATGACGAACGATAGAGAGAACGCAAGTGCAATGATTACTAAAGGTGCATAATTAAGAATAGCTTACAGTACATAAAAAGACTAATTGTCGCCATAATAACTACAGTAGTGAGCAATTATTTAAACTTCAAATAGCTGACTGGAGTGGTTAAATCAACAGAGAGGTTTCACAGGCCTCGTTTAACAGAGTCGGTGCTCTGTAGCTGAACGCGCGTCGCGCGGCATCGGTGCGATAGCCAGGCACTACCAGGCTAAAATTTCTATGCTAAAAAACCACACATGGGCCGCCGCTGTCCCAAGTTGGCCTCGAAGTACACCAGACTACCGGCCACCAAACTGGAACAGACTTTTCTTTCTGGATATATACGTACACCCACCCAAGAAATTGCCATCACTCCTGCTTCCAAATCAATACGTAGCCCCACCCACAAAATTTTAGATTTTGACTACCCTGAACCCATTCTTCTGGCCCATGTTGACTGTAACCCTTTAGCATAAAGCCCTCCCTGTTCTGTTTCTGCGAGGGGAGTATGGTTGTTTGAGGGGGACTCGGTTGGGAATGGGGAGGGTAAATTGAAGGTATGTCATTCCGCAACTAAGTAATCACAGAACAGTTGTGCTTTGACCGAGTTTGCGCACTTAATGTTCGATTTACAAACTGCTTTATATGTGGCGTTGCTTTTCTCTAGTCATGAATTGCAGCTATAAATGTTTAGAGCTCGCGTCACCAACTTCTATATTGTTGTTTGTGTCAATTTTCTATACTTGATTTACTTAAAAACTTGTCATATTGGCCTATTTCGTCAGTATTGATTTTCCACTCGGCCCACGATGAATAACAGCTAAAATGAAATGATCGCTCTATGTTGTATCTATCTAGAACTCTATAGCTGAAGATTCTCTTTTCTTTTTTGCAGCAACAGACTGGGGAGAAGTAAGTATATCCCGCAAAATAGTACAATATAGTACACTAAAATAGTACAGGTGAAAAATAGTACAAGATGACGATTTCATTGCAGCACCCTGTGAAATAGCTAGAAATCAGGTCGGAAAAATAGTTTTCATAGTTCTTCTGCCAGAAAATAGAGTTTAAATAAAAATTTCGCTATAAACGTTGTTGAAAAAGTCATGCGTGTGTTGGAGTTGATGAGTCCTGACATACATGTAACAGCTGCGGGCCGACCTGGGGGTGGGTAAGGGGTTTCCCTCAGGTGGGGGGTCGAGGGGGTTTCGCCCAGAGGAGGGTCCAAAAATTCAAAAAGCTCCAAAACGCCTGGAAATGCGTTTTAGCACGTTTTTTCAGTAATGAAGCTAAAAATCGCTGTTTTTAGCTGCCAAACAGCGTTTTAGAGCTAAAACAAGGAAAAAATTACAAAAAGGGCTTCCAAAAACACCGATTTCTCTTAAATGTCAAAAACTTAAACGCCAAGTTCGGTTTCCAATACCGTTGTCAAGTAAATTAGTTCAGGAATTTACTTGCTTTTTAATTTATTTGCCCCTGTTTACTAACAATTTAATCTGATTTTCATTTACTTTCTTAAATTCTAATTTACTTTCAATATAAAAAATTGTAGAATATACCCAAAAATCACCAAATATTCGAGTATAGATTTCCTGACAGCAGGCACTATGAATCTAACTCCATCATTTTGTTAGTCTTTTCAAATAATGCCATTTTCCTTAAGGTCTTCATCTAAATACGGGAAAATAACTACTATAATCTAAAAACTATTGTCCCAAAACTTGCTCATTTGAATGCACGCAGTTTTGCAAAAGCTGATGACAAAGCGGGAGGGGGGTCGAAAAATGGCCAATTATCGATGACGTCATTTTTGCACGGGATGTCCAACGCACACCATGCCGGCCGATTCCGCCGACCCCCCACTTTACATGTCTGCCCGATCTCGGTTGGCAATGGCAATTAACTCGATATAAAATACCGATTCCCAAATACCTGGGTATTCCCAAAATAATCGGTGTACCGAGTATGGGTATTTATGAAAATACCTGGAATCGGTAGGTATTTATTGGGTAGGTATTCCCAAAATACCCATTTTTCGGTATGGGCTCGGTATATCCAATCAACAGTACCCCCTAGTCGACGTTCCGCCACCACCAGCAATGGCTTGTCTGGCTTGAAGTTTGATATTTGTGCAGTTCTGTTTTGTGCTATATTGCTTGTAGAAAAATATGCTCTTTACTAATACTGAGCAATGTGAGATGTGAAAATCGGACAAAGTATAAAACAAGAATAAAACAAAAGCTGCAAAAAAGAAGCAAAAAGCTACAAGTCCCTGAGTTCAGTCCAGCTAGTCAGGGCCAAAGAAGTGGTATCCGGGCATAGACTGAGCTTCGAAGCCAGGCATTTGACCATCAGAGTAGTAGATTGCACACTTGTGAGTGTTCTCATTGAAACTGAAGCTCTGGCACATGTAAGTACGACTGCAACGGAGTGCGCAGTCCACGTTTGTCTGCGCGTCGTTTTCCTTTGCTAACTGTGTCACATTGTGACCCACTAAATCCTTGCCCAAAAGTCGGTACTTACGAATGAGCGGTTCATCTGCAATTTTTGAGCAACCTTACTGCTTTTGTTGTTCAACACTGATCAAAAGATTGGTTAACCAACCATATTGACACAGATATTTACGATTGTTGGCTCCCAACACATCTATGATGCCTGCTGGACTGCATACAGACTCATGCTGGTTGTTGTTGAGATTGTTGGGAGCTCCATCGTCTCTTGCAAAATATATGATCTCTTTGGGAGGGTAGAAATCGGGCTTACCAGGGGCCACCCAGGCCCAACCACCATCCGGTTCGTTTCCCTCCTTCTGTAGCTGGACTAAGCCGATATACATCCATATAGGGCACTGAAATTTGTACGCGGTCATTGGTCCGTCAAGAAATACAGTATAGATCAAAAAATGTCCCATCGCTTTTTCGGCCTTCACTCAAACGTTTCGTTCTCAGTCAATTCTTTCCCCGATTTGGCTTAAATTTTCAGCAAAAATTAACAACATGATTGGCTAAATATTCTGCAAACTTAGTGCCGAAATGCCGACACATACTGGTTTTATGACCCGAAAACTAGGAATGAGGGTGGTCCACGCAAATTTATATTTTTTCGGTAATACAAGGAGTGCAGGCCTGAAGTTTGCAGGAATGATTGGTGTTGCTATTGGGCATAACATACTAAGCGGGCAGCCCTGTACCTCAAAGGGCACTAAAATTGGGGAATTTCAAAAAGATGACAAAATACGACTTTTCTTCGTAAAACCAGCAAAATGACCAGGGTGTCTAGTGCCCTTTGAGCTACAGGGCTGCCTGCTTAGTATGTTATGTCCAATAGCAAGAGCAATCAATCATTCCTGCAAGTTTCAAGCCTGTACTCCTTGTATTACCAAAAACAAAAAATCCTAGTTTCCACCGTCATTCCTAGTTTTTGGGTCATAAAACCAGTATGAGTCGGAATTTTGTCACTAAACTTGCAGAATATTTAGCCAACCATGTTGTTAATTTTTGCTGAAAATTTGAGCCAAATCGGTAAAGAAGTGACTGAGAACGAAACCTTTGAGTGAAGCCCGAAAAACCGATAGGACATTTTTTTTATCTATCCTGTAGAACTTTCACTGTACCAACCGCAAATCTCGACCGATTAGAATAGATATCTCTGCAAACGAAGGAATTGTTTAAAGATCGGTGAAACTGATATTAAGATACTGTGCTTAGTTCCTGAGATAGATGCCCTCAAAGTCAAAGCAGAGGTTTTGGCAATGAACAAAGGCGATTAAAAGCAAGCCAGCAGATTTTTTACTATCTCAACCATGAATCTCGACCGATTTGAATGAAAGATTGAGAAATTCTTGAAAAATTGGTGAAGTTTTTATAAAGATACTCTGCTTAAGAACAAGAGCGATTCAGTTGCACTTGACAATGAAATAGAATTTTGAGGGCTAACGATACCTATTGGCAAAATCTGTTTTGATTTGAGAGCGAATATCTCAGCAACTAAGCAGAGTAGATTAAAATTTTCCGCAATCTTTTTCGAATTTATTCATCTTTCATTTAAAAAAGGTTTCATTCAGATCGGTTGAGATTTGCGGTTGCTACAGAGAAAAATCTGCGGGGTTGTTTTTTACGGACCTTGTATGTACAGGTTGTTCGAAAAACGGAACTTACTTAAAACGACACTAAATTGTTTGATTGATTTGGTCTGAATTGAAAGACAGCGCAATACCCAATCGATTGGTTGGTCGTCGGTCAAGAATAAGCCACTGGGTCGGGTACTGTAACAGTGTAAAGTGAGCAAGTTTAGCACACTGCTATTTCCTTTTGTTTTTTAGTTTGTTAATTATTGCTTTTCTATGGACTTTGCCTCAAATTCGGAACGGAAAGTGTATGCTAAGTTTGTGAAAAAGCTCGGCGTCCATGCCTCCAGCAACCATTGTTTTAAAAGCTGAATGCTGTACTTTAGAAGAGGAGTGATCAACTTGGGTACAGTACAGCGTTTTCGAAGGGGCCTCCACTTTAGTTGAGGAGTAAGGAAATGCCTGAAGTGGCCGGCCGTAAACTTAGCAATCAGTTTTCGATTAACAGTTGCTGGAGGCACGCCGAAGCTTTAAGGAAACTTAGCATACACTTTCCATTCCGAAATAGAGGGAAATCTATTAACAAAGTAAACTAACGTAATAAAATAGCTGTGTAATGCCCATGCTCACTGTATCCGGCCCGCTGGTTTCTTCCTGACTGGCGTGGCGACCAACCAATCGAACGGCTATTGAGCGCTCTTTCAAATGACGCCGAGAACTAAAGGATCCATGTGCTCAAACTACTGTGATTTTCATATATTAATATTAAAATATAACTATTATCAAGAGTGCCACTTTAATAGTATTAAGTTTATATTAATATTAAAATAGAGGGCCTACTATTATATTGAATTTAATTAAAAATACACAGAAGGGCTGAGCATTAAAATTTATTTATAATAGCATTTTAATAGTAAAGCCTTGTTTGAAAAACAAGGAATTACCTACAATACTATCCAACCAGAATTTTACCTCAGAAAATAATAAAAATTGAAAGTTTCTGACTGCCCTCTGAACTGAATCTCAAATATGTGTTTTGACTTGAAAACAGTGGAACTTTTCTCACATAGGCAGGAAAAAAGAAAAGGAACCTGAATCTGCTCAAAAACCTAACCTATGTAATAGTCTTTGCTTTCAAAAATTTCTCTTTAACTATTTCATCAATAGTTTCTTTCTACGTGATGACTAGCTTGTGTTCGAATGAAATTCCGAAAATCTTAAAACGAGATTCAGACAAGGTCATTTTAAAAAGACCGGTTCTAAATTTCCAGAGAAAAAATGCTTTTAAGTTGGATCTGTGTTTAAATTTTCAACTTACACTAGCAATTTCAAACAAAAGATGTTGTTTCGTCAGTTCGCTGAAGTGTGTCCAACACTTTTTGAGTGTATTGTAGAATCTACTATTAAAATGCTATTAAACTACTATTAAAATTGTTATTTAATAGAATTAATATCAAATCTAAATTAATATTAACAAGGATCAATATTAAAACAATAGTAGCTCAAACCAATGCTGGAGCTAAATAGAAAGAAAGGTGAAAAAGTTAGGCATGTGCAAGAGCGTAGCCGGGAATCGAACCCAGCACCTTTGGATTTCCGGTCCAATGCACTAACCACTATGCTACACGCCGATGCCAGACAAACACCTTAACTAGACCTTTGACAAGCCAGACAAACAATGGGGAGCGGACCAATGGTCTTACCTCAACCCACGTCGGACTGGTATTGCTAAATAGAAAGAAAGGTGAAAAAGTTGGCATTTCTATTTGAACTAAAACGAACTACTGTTATTTTACTAGTGGATTTTTACTTTACTATTTACTAAATTTACTACAAATTCAGCCCTTCAATTTTTATTTTAATTTTAATTTTTGTTTTACTACCAAGCAGCTCCGATTTTACTAATTTTTGTTTTACTAATAATTTTACTAATTTTACTACTATTTTACTACGATTTTACTAGTTATTACGTGCAATTTTGCATCAATCATGCCAAAATCTTATGAATAACTGGTGTTGGTGCCAAACGGTTGCTGAATTTAATCACGATATAAAATTCTCCAGAATTTTATGGACAAAAATGCGTGTAATTTGGCTGGTGAAAGTACAACCAGACATATTTTATTGCAAATTTGATCAAGATTTTGGCTCGAATTCACCAAAAACTAGTAAAATAGTAGTAAAATTTCTATTTTACTATTGACGCCGTTTGGTAATGTAATTTAATTTTTACTTTACTATTGGCTCTTAATTTTACTTTTTACTATGATTTTACTGCTAGTAAAATACCACTAGTATTACTAGTTTTTGTTTTACTATACTATAGTAAAATAACAGTAAAACGAACTACGTAAGAGAAAGCTAAATTGGCATTTCTAATTGAACAACCTGTATTACGCGTAGATTTAGATAAAACTAGAAGCAATTATTTAATATAGCTATAGCAATAGATTGGTAAGTAAAAGCGATTTACCAGTATCTCAACCTGTCGCTTGTTCATGATATGGGCCAGATAACCATTTTCAAAAAGTGTACACTTGTCCTTCGCAGCCGAAAATGTGGCTGTATCATCACTTTGCACATAGCAGGAATTGCCCAGATAAGTTGCGGTCATGCTAGTCGACAGTTGTTCGCATTCTTCTTGCAGTTCTGCAAATCTTCCTTCTTACGGGCGTGAAAAATTTGCGTAATGGTATTTTTGCCCATTTCCAGACTCTCGCTCGACTGATTAATGCAATAATTTGGTTACCCCCGAAATTTCAATTTTTTAAGAGTTAGAACCGGAATTTTTGCGTTCAATTCTATGTAAAATGACGTTCTTGTTAAAATAACGTCTGTACAGTATTTAAACAGAGCACCGATTTTACTGATTGTAGTGCCATTCGGACCGAATCGAGAACTTTACTGTTTTGTTCTCCTATGCATTCTATTCTATCTTCTATGCCTAACAGAGCACCGATTTTACTGATTGTAGTGCCATTCGGACCGAATCCAGAACTTTACTGTTTTGTTCTCCTATGCATTCTATCTTCTATGCCTAACAGAGCACCGATTTTACTGATTGTAGTGCCATTCGGACCGAATCGAGAATTTTACTGTTTTGTTCTCCTATGCATTCTATCTTCTATGCCTAACAGAGCACCGATTTTACTGATTGTAGTGCCATTCGGACCGAATCCAGAACTTTACTGTTTTGTTCTCCTATGCATTCTATCTTCTATGCCTAACAGAGCACCGATTTTACTGATTGTAGTGCAATTCGGACCGAATCCAGAACTTTACTGTTTTGTTCTCCTATGCATTCTATCTTCTATGCCTAACAGAGCACCGATTTTACTGATTGTAGTGCCATTCGGACCGAATCCAGAACTTTACTGTTTTGTTCTCCTATGCATTCTATCTTCTATGCCTAACAGAGCACCGATTTTACTGATTGTAGTGCCATTCGGACCGAATCAAGAACTTTACTGTTTTGTTCTCCTATGCATTCTATCTTCTATGCCTAACAGAGCACCGATTTTACTGATTGTAGTGCCATTCGGACCGAATCCAGAACTTTACTGTTTTGTTCTCCTATGCAGTCTGTCTTCTATGCCTAACAGAGCACCGATTTTACTGATTTCAGTGCCATTCGGACCGAATCCAGTTTCCATTTCTGTTTCGCTCAAGGACGTCTTTTATTGGCCTCATCAAGCCATTTACGGGACCTGCATTCCAGCACATGAAACAAACCAACGCAGGGGTCGTCTGTAAAACACATATCTACAACCATACGTCGTCACAAGGATGCAGGACAGGACATTTTTAGCCTGGACGTTGTACAGGACAGCAGATTTTTAGCTGCTTTACTTCTCACACTTTCCGAATAGCACAGTCACCTATTTCCAAAGTTTGGTTTTCAATTTGATTGACTCTAAAAGGCTCCAGAAAGCAATTTATCACGCATGCGCTTTCAATAGTTTGGAATTATTGCTTCAGTAAATCTCAGAAGAAGACCGGCGACAGCCCTGTATGCGTCAGTACCTTCAAAATTTGATTATTTGCGCCTGTGTTCCTCAGAGAACCCACGCCGTAAGACTGAAGAACAGGCGCGCGCGCGATGCCGTCGGTAATCAATAGCTCCGCCCCTCTATCGATCGGCGGACAAGTTCTCGCACATGGCGAGAAAATTTTCTCGCCGTTTAGGTGGCCAACTTCTCGCGCGCGAGAAAGTGTTCTGGTTGTCGGGAAAACTTTCTCGCATGTCGAGAAAAAATGGCGAGAAGGCGCGTTCTCGCCATTCTTAAAAATTGGGCATGTGCCAAAATTGGCGCAGGCATATGGCGCACATGGCTGGCTGATTGGTCGATGCGCCCATGAGCAGTCTAAAGGCAATCGACCGCCGTCAACTGCGTACGAGTGCCTGCACTATCTTCCACGTGTAACGGAGCACCGATTTTACTGATTGTAGTGCCATTCGGACCGAATCCAGAACTTTACTGTTTTGTTCTCCTATGCATTCTATCTTCTATGCCTAACAGAGCACCGATTTTACTGATTGTAGTGCCATTCGGACCGAATCCAGAACTTTACTGTTTTGTTCTCCTATGCATTCTATCTTCTATGCCTAACAGAGCACCGATTTTACTGATTGTAGTGCCATTCGGACCGAATCCAGAACTTTACTGTTTTGTTCTCCTATGCATTCTATCTTCTATGCCTAACAGAGCACCGATTTTACTGATTGTAGTGCCATTCGGACCGAATCCAGAACTTTACTGTTTTGTTCTCCTATGCATTCTATCTTCTATGCCTAACAGAGCACCGATTTTACGGGTAGGGTACAGTTCGGTGTGGCCGTTTGGGTGTGGGTCGTTTGGGTGCGGCCGGTTCGGTGTGGGCCGGTAGGGTGCGTGTCCCGTTTCGGTGCAGGGCCAGTTCGGTGTGGGTCGGTTCGGTGTGGGCCGGTTGGGAGCGACATAGTTCCGGCAGGTCCGTGTGGTGCTTTGAGTGTGACCTGTTCAGTTCCAATTAAGAGGCTAATGAGAGGTGTCAATCACTCACACAATAGATCTGAGACAGCATGGCTTATGCCGGAAGGCATCATCCTTCATCATAGGCATCAGCATCATAGGCATTATATTTGTAGTGCTGTTTGATGCAAATTTGTGCAAGTATAGGTAGTGATGTAAAGCTACACTCAAACGCTGAAAAGTATTTCCTGACTGTTTAGGTCATAAAACTTAGAAAAGCTATGACTTTTTTCTCGCATCTAGGATGGCTAACAAACTGGTCGTGCATTTATTCAGTCAACCAGTTGACGAACTGATCGGTCGGTGAAACTGATCAGCATTCCTATCAATATCCTGGGCAACCGTCTGTGTCGGTCGCATCACATTGACCATCTTAGTACGGCCGCCGGTAATCGCGACTGCAGCTTCATGGCTCCCACTTTTAAAACTGACGCAGCAGGTGCTAGTCACCCTACTGCCTCTACAGTAATTAACGGAAAGTCCGTACGCATAACTCTCTAGATAGCACATTATTATTAGTTCATCGATCAACATTCCAAAATCAGTGTATTCGTGGTTCTAACGGAATAAAAAAGCGTGTGTATTTTAATACTGAGTTCAGAGTCAGAAGAGTAAATTTTCAGCACAAAGAATCCTCTCTCCTTGCCTTTAGAATCAAAAGAATACAGCTTTGTTGGAGTAAAAGAAAATACAAAGCAAATGCAGGTATCGTCTTAGTGGTAGGTGGTAGAGCAACACAAAGCCAAACAAACCGAACCGACCTGCACCGAACTGCCGCACACCGAATCGACCCACACCGAAACAGGACACACACCAAACCGGCCCACACCGAACCAGCCGCACCCAAACGGCCCACACCCAAACGGCCACACCGAACTGGGCGGCACCCGATTTTACTGATTGTAGTGCCATTCGGACCGAATCGAGAACTTTACTGTTTTGTTCTCCTATGCATTCTATCTTCTATGCCTAACAGAGCACCGATTTTACTGATTGTAGTGCCATTCGGACCGAATCCAGAACTTTACTGTTTTGTTCTCCTATGCATTCTATCTTCTATGCCTAACAGAGCACCGATTTTACTGATTGTAGTGCCATTCGGACCGAATCCAGAACTTTACTGTTTTGTTCTCCTATGCATTCTATCTTCTATGCGTAACAGAGCACCGATTTTTCTGATTGTAGTGCCATTCTGACCGAATCCAGAACTTTACTGTTTTGTTCTCCTATGCATTCTATCTTCTATGCCTAACAGAGCACCGATTTTACTGATTGTAGTGCCATTCGGACCGAATCAAGAACTTTACTGTTTTGTTCTCCTATGCATTCTATCTTCTATGCCTAACAGAGCACCGATTTTACTGATTGTAGTGCCATTCGGACCGAATCCAGAACTTTACTGTTTTGTTCTCCTATGCAGTCTGTCTTCTATGCCTAACAGAGCACCGATTTTACTGATTGTAGTGCCATTCGGACCGAATCAAGAACTTTACTGTTTTGTTCTCCTATGCATTCTATCTTCTATGCCTAACAGAGCACCGATTTTACTGATTGTAGTGCCATTCGGACCGAATCCAGAACTTTACTGTTTTGTTCTCCTATGCATTCTATCTTCTATGCCTAACAGAGCACCGATTTTACTGATTGTAGTGCCATTCGGACCGAATCCAGAACTTTACTGTTTTGTTCTCCTATGCAGTCTGTCTTCTATGCCTAACAGAGCACCGATTTTACTGATTGTAGTGCCATTCGGACCGAATCAAGAACTTTACTGTTTTGTTCTCCTATGCATTCTATCTTCTATGCCTAACAGAGCACCGATTTTACTGATTGTAGTGCCATTCGGACCGAATCCAGAACTTTACTGTTTTGTTCTCCTATGCATTCTATCTTCTATGCCTAACAGAGCACCGATTTTACTGATTGTAGTGCCATTCGGACCGAATCCAGAACTTTACTGTTTTGTTCTCCTATGCATTCTATCTTCTATGCCTAACAGAGCACCGATTTTACTGATTGTAGTGCCATTCGGACCGAATCCAGAACTTTACTGTTTTGTTCTCCTATGCATTCTATCTTCTATGCCTAACAGAGCACCGATTTTACTGATTGTAGTGCCATTCGGACCGAATCAAGAACTTTACTGTTTTGTTCTCCTATGCATTCTATCTTCTATGCCTAACAGAGCACCGATTTTACTGATTGTAGTGCCATTCGGACCGAATCCAGAACTTTACTGTTTTGTTCTCCTATGCATTCTATCTTCTATGCCTAACAGAGCACCGATTTTACTGATTGTAGTGCCATTCGGACCGAATCCAGAACTTTACTGTTTTGTTCTCCTATGCAGTCTGTCTTCTATGCCTAACAGAGCACCGATTTTACTGATTGTAGTGCCATTCGGACCGAATCAAGAACTTTACTGTTTTGTTCTCCTATGCATTCTATCTTCTATGCCTAACAGAGCACCGATTTTACTGATTGTAGTGCCATTCGGACCGAATCCAGAACTTTACTGTTTTGTTCTCCTATGCATTCTATCTTCTATGCCTAACAGAGCACCGATTTTACTGATTGTAGTGCCATTCGGACCGAATCCAGAACTTTACTGTTTTGTTCTCCTATGCAGTCTGTCTTCTATGCCTAACAGAGCACCGATTTTACTGATTGTAGTGCCATTCGGACCGAATCAAGAACTTTACTGTTTTGTTCTCCTATGCATTCTATCTTCTATGCCTAACAGAGCACCGATTTTACTGATTGTAGTGCCATTCGGACCGAATCCAGAACTTTACTGTTTTGTTCTCCTATGCAGTCTGTCTTCTATGCCTAACAGAGCACCGATTTTACTGATTGTAGTGCCATTCGGACCGAATCCAGAACTTTACTGTTTTGTTCTCCTATGCATTCTATCTTCTATGCCTAACAGAGCACCGATTTTACTGATTGTAGTGCCATTCGGACCGAATCCAGAACTTTACTGTTTTGTTCTCCTATGCATTCTATCTTCTATGCCTAACAGAGCACCGATTTTACTGATTGTAGTGCCATTCGGACCGAATCCAGAACTTTACTGTTTTGTTCTCCTATGCAGTCTGTCTTCTATGCCTAACAGAGCACCGATTTTACTGATTGTAGTGCCATTCGGACCGAATCAAGAACTTTACTGTTTTGTTCTCCTATGCATTCTATCTTCTATGCCTAACAGAGCACCGATTTTACTGATTGTAGTGCCATTCGGACCGAATCCAGAACTTTACTGTTTTGTTCTCCTATGCAGTCTGTCTTCTATGCCTAACAGAGCACCGATTTTACTGATTGTAGTGCCATTCGGACCGAATCCAGAACTTTACTGTTTTGTTCTCCTATGCATTCTATCTTCTATGCCTAACAGAGCACCGATTTTACTGATTGTAGTGCCATTCGGACCGAATCCAGAACTTTACTGTTTTGTTCTCCTATGCAGTCTGTCTTCTATGCCTAACAGAGCACCGATTTTACTGATTGTAGTGCCATTCGGACCGAATCAGATGTTTTTTATTCTTCTTCTATGCCTAACACAGCACCGATTTTACTGATTGTAGTGCCATTCGGACCGAATCCAGAACTTTACTGTTTTGTTCTCCTATGCATTCTATCTTCTATGCCTAACAGAGCACCGATTTTACTGATTGTAGTGCCATTCGGACCGAATCCAGAACTTTACTGTTTTGTTCTCCTATGCAGTCTGTCTTCTATGCCTAACAGAGCACCGATTTTACTGATTGTAGTGGCATTCGGTTTTAACAGAGCACGATTTTACTGATTGTAGTGCCATTCGGACCGAATCCAGAACTTTACTGTTTTGTTCTCCTATGCATTCTATCTTCTATGCCTAACAGAGCACCGATTTTACTGATTGTAGTGCCATTCGGACCGAATCCAGAACTTTACTGTTTTGTTCTCCTATGCATTCTATCTTCTATGCCTAACAGAGCACCGATTTTACTGATTGTAGTGCCATTCGGACCGAATCCAGAACTTTACTGTTTTGTTCTCCTATGCAGTCTGTCTTCTATGCCTAACAGAGCACCGATTTTACTGATTGTAGTGCCATTCGGACCGAATCAAGAACTTTACTGTTTTGTTCTCCTATGCATTCTATCTTCTATGCCTAACAGAGCACCGATTTTACTGATTGTAGTGCCATTCGGACCGAATCCAGAACTTTACTGTTTTGTTCTCCTATGCAGTCTGTCTTCTATGCCTAACAGAGCACCGATTTTACTGATTGTAGTGCCATTCGGACCGAATCCAGAACTTTACTGTTTTGTTCTCCTATGCATTCTATCTTCTATGCCTAACAGAGCACCGATTTTACTGATTGTAGTGCCATTCGGACCGAATCCAGAACTTTACTGTTTTGTTCTCCTATGCAGTCTGTCTTCTATGCCTAACAGAGCACCGATTTTACTGATTGTAGTGCCATTCGGACCGAATCCAGAACTTTACTGTTTTGTTCTCCTATGCATTCTATCTTCTATGCCTAACAGAGCACCGATTTTACTGATTGTAGTGCCATTCGGACCGAATCCAGAACTAGACTGTTTTGTTCTCCTATGCAGTCTATCTTCTATGCCTAACAGAGCACCGATTTTACTGATTGTAGTGCCATTCGGACCGAATCCAGAACTTTACTGTTTTGTTCTCCTATGCATTCTATCTTCTATGCCTAACAGAGCACCGATTTTACTGATTGTAGTGCCATTCGGACCGAATCCAGAACTTTACTGTTTTGTTCTACTATGCATTCTAATGCAGTCTCTCTTCTACGGCTAACAGAGCACCGATTTTACTGATTGTAGTGCCATTCGGACCGAATCCAGAACTTTACTGTTTTGTTCTCCTATGCATTCTATCTTCTATGCCTAACAGAGCACCGATTTTACTGATTGTAGTGCCATTCGGACCGAATCCAGAACTTTACTGTTTTGTTCTCCTATGCAGTCTGTCTTCTATGCCTAACAGAGCACCGATTTTACTGATTGTAGTGCCATTCGGACCGAATCCAGAACTTTACTGTTTTGTTCTCCTATGCATTCTATCTTCTATGCCTAACAGAGCACCGATTTTACTGATTGTAGTGCCATTCGGACCGAATCCAGAACTTTACTGTTTTGTTCTCCTATGCATTCTATCTTCTATGCCTAACAGAGCACCGATTTTACTGATTGTAGTGCCATTCGGACCGAATCCAGAACTTTACTGTTTTGTTCTCCTATGCATTCTATCTTCTATGCCTAACAGAGCACCGATTTTACTGATTGTAGTGCCATTCGGACCGAATCCAGAACTTTACTGTTTTGTTCTCCTATGCAGTCTGTCTTCTATGCCTAACAGAGCACCGATTTTACTGATTGTAGTGCCATTCGGACCGAATCAAGAACTTTACTGTTTTGTTCTCCTATGCATTCTATCTTCTATGCCTAACAGAGCACCGATTTTACTGATTGTAGTGCCATTCGGACCGAATCCAGAACTTTACTGTTTTGTTCTCCTATGCATTCTATCTTCTATGCCTAACAGAGCACCGATTTTACTGATTGTAGTGCCATTCGGACCGAATCCAGAACTTTACTGTTTTGTTCTCCTATGCATTCTATCTTCTATGCCTAACAGAGCACCGATTTTACTGATTGTAGTGCCATTCTGACCGAATCCAGAACTTTACTGTTTTGTTCTCCTA
>JASANB010000438.1:0-77951 GCA_030248155.1 Sabatieria punctata
CACCCCGAACTACCCTTTCAGGCCTGCGTTACCCTATCAGGATTTGAAAATTTACCACCCCCTTAGCCGAAATGCTAGCCCATTTCTGCTTCTGCCCTCCTGCTTCAAGTGTGTGGGTGAACAGCTCTTTAGTGTTGTTGCAGACATTAAAGAACCTGAGCGTTGCTGTCAGAAAGCTGAGAATGCCGATAAATTGATGTTTCTGAGCGCTATCATGCCACTGTAGGTTTTGACTATACCATCGATTTCTGAGTTGTCAAAAAAACTGTTTTTTTTACTGTCCCGGAGAAATAAACTTGAGGTCATGATTGTTTTTTCTACTTTTCCACAGAAAAAATATCGAAAATATCGATATCGATGTTGGAAAAAGGGTCGATATATCGACTTTTCTATATCGATATATCGTCGGAACCCTAGTTTTTAGGGCTCCCCCCAATTTGGGCTCAGAGTCCCCTGCCGAGGCCAAAGCGATGATATTTTATAAGATATATATATTAGATATATATATATATATATTAGATAAAAAGTAGACTAATTGATTTAAACCATAGCGATTTCTTTGAGTTAAATCAGCGAAAATCGCGCGGACATTCACAGATGATGAAAGTCCAGAGTAGTCGTATCAACGTAAAAAAGCATTTCTTTGCAAATAGAGTAGTGAACCATTGGAATTTGTTAACGGAAGAGCAGGTGGCTGCTCGTTCGGTGGGCGTATTTAAGGATAAACTAACAATTAGTAATCGAGGTTTGCGTAAGTGCACTGCCAGCAAACCGCTTTGCACTGGAGCCTCAGACTTTGTTCTGGTCGCCAATTTTGAGCATTCTTCTTACTAACAAGTTCGCTTGCAATAAACTTTACTTTATTTACTGTTGTTCTGGGAAATTGGCACAGTCATACCAGAAAATCTGATCATGTTTATGAAGCGACTGACTGATTCATCAGCTTCAAATAATTGTTTTCGAACGCAGAACCCGAGAGAGAGAGCTAGGCAGAAAATAATTGCTAGGCTTTATTAAAGTTGTATTGTATGTAGATAGCCGAAGTAATCATTTTGCGTGAGAGATGGAGCTGCTAGATGTGCACGGTGATGACGCTGTTCAGAGGTACACACATTATTGTACATGTACGTGCAATTCTAAACCAACTAATTTGTCACTAATCCTATTACGTAATACTTGCTTTCAATTATTGCAGATACAGCATGAGCGAGGTGCGTTTCGACGTGGTTGAGGAGGAGGACCAGATTCAGAACTTCAAAGAACTGTTTCTGGCAGTCACCGAACGACTGGACGCAATTCTGACCAGCTATGAAGTGGACTTTGAGAAAAAGCCGATCGACCACTTCTTCAGGGACAACTTCCAGAAAGTCAAAGTGGCCCCGCAACTGATTCCCATCTATACCGAGTTGTATAAAGGACTCGAGATTTCGAACAGACAGGAATTGGACGATTGGATCGCCGATCATTACTCTCAGAACGGTTGGTCTCACGTGTCGCTGGGTTTTTCCGTGGGGGGGGGGACGTTTTTCAAATCTGAATTGGGACCAAGTCCAAAATGGGCTTTGCGAGCTTTTTTTGGGGTCCAAAGGTGAGTTTGTCGACCTTTTTTTGAGATTCTGGGGGAAAAATGGCTTTAAAACCCTATTTGGACCGAAAAAGCGTTAAAAACCCTGTTTTTGCATTAAAAATGCCTTAAAACCCAGTTCCGGTTGAAGAAAATGCCTTTAAAACCCAACATTGGAGCAACGAATGCAATAAACAGCTGTTTTGCGCTCAAACTACGTATTGAGTATGAATTTCGTTTCAGCGATAAAATACAGATTGAAATGCGTTTCTTTACTAAAAAATTGTTCAGAGAACCCTAATTTCGAAAGCAGGCGCAAAAGCCTGTTTTAGTTATAAGATTACTAAAAAAACCCAATTTAGTTATTTGAATGCAGTTCTTAAACCCTGTTTAGGGTTTCTTTTCTAATCAACCTAAAAACCATCTCTAGGCTTTATAACCAGTGCTAAACCCTGTTTAGGGTTTCAAAGTAACCTGAAAACCTTAATCAGGGCTTCTAGAGTAACCTGAAAACCCTGTTTAAAATTTGAAAGTAACCTGAAAACCCTGTTTAGGGTCTGAACTGAAAGTAGCCTAAAACCCTAATCAGGGTTCGAAAGTAACTTTTAAGATGCATTTTGCGAGAAAGTCAGCTTTGGTGCCAAAGAGAGGGGGCAAGCAGGGCAATCTCACGGATCTGGCTGATATTTATATCTATTAAAATAGAGCACAGTCGAAGACCAACGGTGCATGCCCGGCCACCAGCAACCCCCTGGAACCGGAGCTACACCCCCTCAAAGTTGGATCGGCAGCAATTTTCGGGTTCATTTTAATAGCTCTGACACCCTTCATTCAAACGATCACCCTTCATTCGTTTCTTAAGCTATGATCCCGAGTCACATATGGTTTTGTAGCTGGTCCAATGGCCTTTCATTTTTTGGTACTCCCATTTCCAGATCATAGCTGGTTACCGAGATATTCGCCGAAAACTGCGAAATTTCCGCAAAATGCCACTCCGTTTTTTTTTCGAAAAATCTTTATAACTTTTTGTGCAAAGGCCCTGCCAAGCTAATGTTTTAACAAAAGTTAGGCATGAGTTGGCCAAACAAAATGAGCGCCCTTACGTGTGCGGTTTTGGGGGGAGGGGGGGTGTTTTGGCCTCTCAAAGGTGTTCGAAAAAATTTTTTTCTGCAAAGCTTAGTGGTTAGCATAATGTTATATGCAGTTTTGTGTGCTGAGTTCGAAAATGCATTCAGTTTAGCTAGATTCGCTCTGGATCGGGAGGAATTGGCGTCTAAAGTTGAGACCAACCCTATTTCTTGACTGGCACTACTCGCTAGTATGACCATTAACCGCGGTGCAATGCAGTTTTTCTTATGTAGTTTTTGCTGCTGATTCCGAAAATAACTTTATTTTTGCTCTACGTTGCCCACTTTTGTAGATATCGGCATTTGACCCGCTGAGTTAAAAAATGGCGTTTGTTTTTCTCTACTGCTGTTCAATTTTGAGATATTACTGATCAAACAAAAAATTGCATTAATATTCACATACCTCCAAAAGGAGTAACTATAGATTAAAACAAACGCCATTTTTAACTCAGCGGGTCAAAATAGGTCGGGTACACCATTGACTGACAAAAGGTTCCCCCTCAGAAATGCATGAATGCTGAACATTTATTTCAGGATTATGGCTTGTCACGGCATGTTTCTTAATGAAACTTCGGAGGTAGATAACTTGCGACCGAGTGGCCGTAGCGCAAAAATATGATGATATTCTGAATCAGCGGAAAAACCTGCACCAGATCAGAAACCACGTTACGCCCAGATTTGACAGATAACTTATTGTCTGAGTATCAGGGCATAAAAATTGCATAAGTAGCTCAGGAGCAGTCAGATTGAAAAACAGATGTCATTTTCGTAACCAGCAGCAAAAACTGCATTGGGTGATATAAATTTTTACTGGCTCTATAGCAGCCTGGATGCGACTGAATTAGAGTCACCTTTCAAACGAGCATGTTATAACCCAAGTGCATCGTTTTTCTTCCCAAATCATAAAAATGCTGATATCTTTCAAAAATAGGCAACGTTTAGCAAAAATAAAGTTATTTTTAGAATCAGCAGCAAAAACTACATTAAAAAAACACATTGCACCGCGGTTAATGGTCATACTAGCGAGTAGGTACAGTCAAGAAATAGGGTTGGTTGGTCTCAAATTTGGACTCCAATTTTCTCCCGATCAGGGCGAATCTGGCTAAACTGAATGCATTTTCGGAACTAAGCACACAAAAACTGCATATAACAGTATGCCAATCACGTCAGCTTTGCAGAAAAAACATTTTTTCGAACACCTTTGGAGGCCAAAATACCCCCTCTCCCCAAACCGCACACACTTAAGGGCGCTCATTTTGTTGTGGCTAACTCATGTCTAACTTTTGTTAAAACATTAACTTGGCAGGGCCTTTTTACTGCAAAAAGTTATAAAGATTTTTCGAAAAAAAAGCGGAGTGGCGTACTGTGGAAATTTCGCGGTTTTCGGCGAATATCTCGGTAACCAGCTACGATCTGGAAACGGGAGTACCAGAAAATGAAAGGCCATTGGACCAGCTACAAGACCATATGCGGAGTCGGGATCTTAGCTTAAGAAACGATGAGGGTGATCGTTTGAATGGAGGTGTCCGGGCTATTAAAATGTGGGCACGAAAAATTGCTGCCGGCTAACTTTGCGGGTGTAGCTGGTTGGAGTTTTTGGTGGCCGGAACCTACACCGTTGGTCTTCGCACAATGTTCTATTTTAATAGATATAAATATCAGCCAGATGCCGGGATGATGCATTTCTTGCTCCCTCAAAGCGACTTTCTCGCAAAATGCCATCTTAAAAATCCTAATCAGAGTTTCAATTAAATTAACCTAAAAAATCGTGGTGCTGAGACAAGAATGCAACAAACTGTTTACTGCTACAGTAAACCAAGTATTGATCTACTGTGTGTGTCAGATTACTGCCGCACAAATTATCTGACACACACAACAAATATGCGGAGAGAATTCTGAGCCAACCACAAGGCAGAGGCACAGGCAAGAAAAGTGAAGTGTTTGACACATGCGGCTCTCCTTCCTTGGTCTTGGCCAAATCACCGATCCTAGGTCATAGGGCGGAGCGACATAGCGACACCCCTATGCACATGATTGACAGCTCACCTGGGACAAGGAACCATATACACGCAACACGATCAATACACAGAGACACAACCGGCCAACTGGACAAACAGTTAACATGTATTTACAAACTCGTACAAATCAGGGATGTGAGGTGTGTTTTTTCCGGTGTTTTTTTTCGTTTTTTTTCTGAAAAAACCGGTTTTTTTCCTAAAAAAAACATAACTCACGGAATAGGCTACAGTGACTCAATTCTATTAGGAAAACAATAGAAAATACCAAATTTGGCAATCTAAAACAAAAAGGCAAACTGTTATGCAAAAATTTGTATATGGAGTTTATTGATGGAGCCTGTCAGGGGCTGTTTCATGCCTGTTTCGTGATTTATATCCATGTAAGATGGGTATTTCTGTTCTGAAAAGACTTAGGAAGGCGCTAGAAAGCGTTAGGAATAATAAAACCAGACTAGGAGTTTTTTCCGCGATTTAGGAAAAAAAAACCGAAAAAAAAACCCGAAAAAAACTGAAAAAAAACAGGCCGAGGTTTTTTTCGTAAAAATATCCATCCCTGGTACAAATCAAGTTTGTAATTAATTATTATAATTAAAATATTAATTTCTGTTTGGGATAGGTTCTTGAATTCCCTCCCCAGTTACACCTTGTTGTTGTTGTTGTAACTTTTTGTCCTTTCGGACTAGGAGTAGCCAACTGCTATAGAGCAGGAAGAGACACAAGGTCCGGCAGCCTCCTTAACAACAACCCTCCCCTTTTGCTGTAGTGGGTGCAAGACAGCTAAGGTTCGGTCCCCATTTATCTACTTGCCATTGCTGACTTTCGACGGCCTGGGTTGGGCTTTGTGTCGACCTGATCTGATTTCTCCTGATCTGATCTGATCTGATTTCTGATCTGATATGACACCTGATCTGATTTCTCTTATACGTAAATGGAACGGAACAGCATGTACTTCTATCTGACCATACATGTAACAGGGGGTCCGGGGGGTCTGCCCCAACCCAACTTAGACCAAATCTCCCCCCGATCGTCCCCCGAGGTGCTTTTTCCCACACCTCGTACGATTTTTAACAAGTAATTTTTTCAGCAAGTTTTTACATTTTTTAGAATTTCAGACACTAAAATTGCCTAAATCGCCTATAAAGCAGCACTTTATACATACGTAGCTGTTTTGAGCCCAAATTAGGAATTTTCGACCATTCTTAATCCAAAATTGCGATTTTGAGCGTTTTTTACCCAACCCTTCCCTAGAATTTGGGGTCAGTCAAACCCCCCGACCGGCGCCAGACACCCAACGCCCGTTACCCTACCAGCGGATGACGTCTTGTCTTACATGTATTCTTCGAAACGCATTTATCTTATTATACAAAATTCTTCCAAAAAATCCTGTGAGATCTCAAATCCTAGTAGGTACGTAAATGGTTGGTCAGAGCCTGAGAGAGGGACACCTTAGCCCTATGTACCGTATGAGTCTATTGTTGGAAGATTTCCGTTGCAGAACTTCGCAAACTGGCAGATCGTTTGGCCGATTTAGAGGAGAGATGGGACTATTTCGTCGGGAAGGTGGAAGATAAGCTGAACGCCGTTAATTACGAAAATCAGCCCGATCCACGCGATCAACTCGATATGGGTGTGTCAGTCAGTCTATACAATTGTTTGGATGAAGCCAATTTTTACAGATCTACCACTAGTTGACTGCAGCCAGCAAAAAGAAATGAAACTGAGCGATATTTTGCAGCCGCGTTTTGGAAAATTCACGCTCTTCGTCTTGCTGCGATTCTATGGTTGACCCCAGTGATTCGAACATGTACAGAAACTACAAACCAATTTAGAGCAATTTCAGGTGATCAGTTAAAAAAGCTGCTTATACAATACAGTAAGGGCGGTCAGATCCATACATGTAGCTGGGGGAGTAGGGGGTATTTCGCCCAGGCCCGATTTTCGGAGAAAATTCCCCCTTCCAGCCCGATTCTAGGGAGAGTTTTTGAAACCCTATTTTGGGTTTCACACCTGTAAACAGTGTTCCAGAATTCAAGTACTGATAAGTTGGATATTTCACTCTGGGTTTACACTCACAACACAAGCTAACTGTTGAGTGTTCTATCAATTGGCTTGAAAATGAGTGGTCACTTTAGTGTTCCTACTCTGTCGTCTTAAAGTTGTTCGTGCCGCCAATAGAGAGAACACTCAGCATACATGTAACAGGTCATCCGCCGAAGGGGAGGGTGTAGGGGGACAGGCGCTGGCCGGGAGGTCTCAGAGTCCAAATTCTAAGGTACAGTAGGCAGCTGGGCAATAGAAATGCTCAAAATCGCAAAAAATCGTAATTTTTCGGCTTAATATTGTCAAAAATCGCTAATTTTGGCTCAAATACAGCTGAAACGTGCTGTTTTACAGCCGATTTTTACAATTTTTGTGTTTGAAATTCTAAAAAAATCGCAAAAAGTTTGCTAACTAAATTACTGCTGCTAAATTACATGTACTTGCCAGAAAAATCGGAGGGGTGTGTGGGAAAATCGTCTTGGGGGTCCCGATCGGGGGGGGGGGGGCTTGGCTTAAGTCGGGTGTGGGCAGACCCAGGGACCTGATCCCCTGTTACATGTATGACCATGCATGTCGATGGGTTTTTCCGTGGGGGTCCCACGTTTTTCAAATCCCAAATAACCTTTTTTTGGGGTCCAAAGGTGGGTTTTGTCGACCTTTTTTTGGGGTAAAAAGTGGCTTTTGTCGACCTTTTTTAGGGATTCTGGGGCGAAAAATGGCTTCAAAACCCAATTTGGACCGAAAAAGGCGTTAAAACCCTATTTTTGCATTAAAGCTGCCTTAAAAACACTGTTCCGGTTGAAAAAACTGTCTTAAAAACCGAATATTGAAGCAACGAATGTAATAAAAAGCTGTTTTGCGCTCAAAATACGTATTGAATATGAGTTTCAGCGATAAAATACAGATTGAAATGCGTAATATTGACTAAAAAGAGTTCAGAGAACCCTAATTTCGATTGTAAGGCACGCGGAAAACCCTGTTTTGACTTATAAGATTACTAAAAAAACCCTATTTAGTGATTTGAATGCAGTTCTTAAACCCTGTTTAGGGTTTCTAATCAACCTAAAAACCCTCTCTAGGCTTTCTAGCCAGTGCTGAAACCCTGTTTAGGGTTTCAAAGTAAGCTAAAAACCTAATCAGGCTTTGAAAGTAACCTAAAAACCCTAATTGGGGTTGAAAGTAACCTGAAAACCCTAATCAGGGTTTGAAAGTAACCTGAAAACCCTGTTTAGGGTTTCAAACTAGCCTAAAAACCCTAAATCAGGGTTTTAAAGTAACCTGAAAACCCTAATCAGGGTTTAAAAGTAACCTGAAAACCCTGTTTAGGGTTTCAAAGTAACCTAAAAACCCTAATCAGGGTTTGAAAGTAACCTGAAAACCCTGTTTAGGATTTAAAAGTAACCTGAAAACCCTGTTTAGAGTTTCAAAGTAGTCTAAAAACCCTAATCTGGGTTTGAAAGTAACCTAAAAACCCTAATCAGGGTTTAAAAGTAACCTGAAAACCCTGTTTAGGATTTGAAAGTAACCTGAAAACCCTGTTTAGGGTTTCAAAGTAGCCTAAAAACCCTAATCAGGGTTTGAAAGTAACCTAAAAACCCTAATCAGGGTTTCTAAGCAGTCTAAAAACCCTATTTAGGATTTCTAAGCCTTAGAAAACCCTGTTTTCGGTTGTAAGGTAGGCGAAAACCCAATTTTGTGCTGCAGAATGTATTGTCTGGGCTAGAATTTTCGTTACTTCGCAATCCAAAAGTGGGTTTTCAGGTCCCCCCAAAATCCGCTGGGGCGACTTTTGCCGAAAAATCGGGCTTGGGGGGCCGGCCCCCTTTACCCCCCAACTACATGTATGTGTATGACACTCACTCATTATTGAGCTTGTGAGAATAAACCCACCATAAAACGTCCCAGTTGTCGGCACATGTATTTTCATTTTTCCGTCCATGCTTTGTTCAGTTTACTGTGGGGAAGGGACTATTGGTTCGGTTGGCAGTCTGTATGTACGTACAGTACGGCAAACTTACACTGTAGATTATTTCAGAATAGAGTGTGTAACATATGTATCGTGTGCAAGGGGAGCAGGAGCGGAGGGGCCAAATGGCAGAAGTTGGCTGGCGTCTCATTTCCTATGCTGGCCGACGAAAGTGAAGCTTTTATTAAATGCCTCAAGTTCCGACAATCCGTATCTACCGTATGCGGCACCAAAATTATACACAAGGTAATAATAACATCAGGTGCAGCTGGGGGTTGGGGAAATCAGGAACCGACCCAAAACAGAAATTAATATTTTAAAGATCATAATTAATTATTAATTAATAACTTTTATCGATAATTAGCTATTATCGATTATTGTTTGGCAAATTTCCAAAAATTTTGAAATCGTTCGAATACAATCATGTCATATATCATTAGAAAGCCCTTTACCTAAGGAATCTAATGATCCCTATATCAGTTTAGGGCTCGCAAGGCATCGGAGGGCCTGCTTTGCCAAACATAAAGTACTCCTGGAGACGCATCAGTATAGGGCCGGCTCCGAAGGAGGGGAAGTCAATTAATGAATTAATATACATATAGTCAATTTGTGACCTTAACTGATTCCCCCAGCTACACCTAACACTAAGGCTTACCTGTTAATTTCAGCAATTTACTGTCTTCAATGCTAAAAATAAAAAATATGAAGTTTATACCTTTCAGAAAGCAGGCATGGCAGCTAGCGGAAACCCATATAAGGCGAAGGCTTTCGTGCAGGATAGCATGCACGACATTTACCAGCTGGGCGGTGACGTGATAATTGACAAAAAAGGACACGTCCTGTTCAAATACATGTCAAAGGATTCGGCAGATCGACCCGAGATTTCGCAGCTGCTCGAAGAGCTGGACAAGGCTTCTGGAACTTGCAAAAGAGTCAGTTTGAGCTCGGCAGCACCGAGAAGGAATAAAATTAACTGTCCTATTTGTTAGTCAGCGCTCGTCTGTGAGAAACTCGACTGAAACCGTTCGAAAAGGTGGTCGTGTTTCGATGTTACGAGCCTGAATAAAGCTTATCGCTTTGATAATTCGTATTCGGAGACTCATTGTCAGTTCATTTGGTCAGACTTGAAGGGCCAGTCACCTCGGACTGTGCGTATACAAGGGCGGCCCATTTAACTATCACTGGTTTCGTCTTGCTGCAACTTTTGCGTTCGTCAATCCATTTGGCTGAAATTTTAACAGAACATGCATATGACCACAGAATTGTTACTCCGAAAATCTCAGCAAAGTCTGGCACTTAAACCACTAGTTAGTTATGCACTTCCACGTCGGCGGAAAACTAAATTTTTGCCTATCAAAACAGTATTGGCAAGCTTGGGTAGCCAAGATTCGTACTATCCGCTGTGAGTTTGATTTATTTTTCTAAAAGGGGATTTCTACTTCTGCCAGTCAGGGGGCACTGACATTTTATCACGCCGCTCTGCCTGGCGATTTAGATTTTTTGCCGACCCGTCCCTCCCGCCATTCATTACGCAAAAATCTAAATTGCGAGGAGGAGCGGTTTGATGCGCTCGCAAGCTAGCGTAATCGATTTTGATGTGAGATAGATAAGAGTGTTTGGTTGGGCTTTGGTTGTACTGCCGCACTATACTGTACAATCGTTTACAATAGAATCTCTTCGGACATTAAACTCAAATTAGTGCCTGATTTTCTTCGCGGCAACTCGGGCACCGCTAGAAGGTCGTTTCCATTGGCCAAAACCACCGAAGGAGTTGCTTGTAGTGGAGACAGCTGAACACTGTGATTCTCCGTCAGTGATTGGACAATTTGCTCGGCACTCCAACTTCGAGTTTTGGAACGATAGCCAGTTCTGCATGAGATCAGACGTCTGATTTCTTCGGATACGAGCGGATTGAAGCGGTAGTAAATGATGAGGCGGACAGCGCTGCATAGCATGAACAGAAAACTGATGGAATCACTGGCTAGCAGGTAAAGGGTGTTCCTGAAATCCAATCTACCATCGAATATACGTATAAAAAGTGCTGCTTGGACGTAATTATTTGGCTGTTTTAGTGTCTAAAATTTCGAGAGGTAGCGAAAAATTCGTTCAGTTCTTGCCAGAAAATCGTAGGGGGTGAACGAAAAATATCGTCTAGGGGAGGGGAGGGGCTGGCCCCAGTTGGTGGGAACAGAGGCCCACGCCCCTATGACACGAGCCAGCATAGCCCCCACCCACACCGGACATGAGCCCCCGGCCCGAAGAGATTCTTTAAACCCATCGATTTTTCTGGAATGCAATTTTTTCAATTTTTTGCAATTTTCTACAATTTCAGAGGCAAAACATTGCTAAAACTGCGAGTAAAAACTCATTTTTTAGCCTTAAGCTACGATTTTTAGCACATTATCCCTGAGAAATTGCTAATTTTTACCGTTCTATTGTCATTTTAGAGCGAACCTTTAGACTGAGTAAAATTAAATTAAGTATGTAAAAGGTACCATCCGGACTGATGGGTTCGCACCCAGGATTTAGCCCAGTGTTCAATAATAGTGAGCACCACATGAAAGCCATTGCAGACCAGATACGTAGCCACGATGACAGCCAGGGAGGAAACTGCGTTGGTCTCGTGAACTGACACGTGTCTTAGCTCCGTCTTCACCGCCTCGGACAGTTTGTTCAGGAAAGGAACTGCTAGGTCCGGCTACAACCAAGCTTACTGGGTACCAAACAACCATACATACAGTAGCTAATTCTCCGGACTAAACGAAGAATTGTAGGGAAAACTGAAAGTACTGAACTGATAACCAAATTTAAACACCATACTATAGTTTGCCGAATTTGAGAATTTGACAAATTCTGCCCAGCCCATACAGTACATGTTTTCGGCTGGGGGGTTCAGGTACAAAATAGGGTTTCAGCACTATGTCCAAAGGCCAAAGGGGGTTTCAGGAACCTTTTTCGGTGACCAAAAGTGGGTTTAGCGAACTTTTTTGAGATTTTGAGGACTAAAAATCGGGTAACTATCCTGTCCGATCTGCAAAAATGTCGTTTTTGTGTGGGTTTATACTCACAAGCTCAATTGAGTGTTCCGTCCATTGGTGTCACGAACAGCTTGAAGACCAGCAGGGTAGTAAGACAAAAGTTGATTAGTGGATTAGTTGTACCAAGGTCGATGCTGTGCTTCCAGAAATGGAGTTCAACAAACGAGCTTTTTTAGTCGCTTTTCTCCTCCTCCTATCCTGTTCATCTTCAAGCTGTTTATGACGCCAATGGATGGAATGAAACAAATGAATTTTGAGCCTGTGAGTGTGTATAATTGTCATTGCCAACCGAGATCGGGCAGACATGTAAAGTGGGGGGGGGTCGGCGGAATCGGCCGGCATGGTGTGCGTTGGACATCCCTATGACCCCAAAGTAAAACCCTAAAACAGTTCGGTCCAACTGCCTCTGGGTAGCCAGCAATGGCCATCCATGGTTCTCTCTGATGGGGCCATTTTCCATAGTAAAACTCGAAAACACACCAAACAAAAATGAATATTTCTCCGGGGGGCTACCTCGCTCAGGCACGTGCTTTGCAGCGTTCGAAAGCCCACATCATGAGCTTTCAGAATCTGTAATAAAATTTGTGGCGATTTTTGTTATTACAAAAATAATCGATCCCGAAATATCGACTGATCACGATTTCGTCAGTTTTCACGGAAATGAGAGTTTCTCTGGGGGGCTACCTCGCTCAGACATGTGCTATGCTGCGTGTGAAAGCCCACATCATGAGCTTTCAGAATCTGTAATCAAATTTGTGGCGATTTTTGTTATTTCAAAAATAATCGATCCCGAAATATCGACTGATCACGATTTCATCAGTTTTTACGGAAATGAGAGTTTCTCTAGGGGGCTACCTCGCTCAGACATGTGCTATGCTGCGTGTGAAAGCCCACATCATGAGCTTTCAGAATTTGTAATAAAATTTGTGGCGATTTTTGTTATTTCAAAGATAATCGATCCCGAAATATCGACTGATCACGATTTCATCAGTTTTTAAGGAAATGAGAGTTTCTCTAGGGGGCTACCTCGCTCAGACATGTGCTATGCAGCGTTTGAAAGCCAACATAATGAGCTTTCAGAATCTGTAATAAAATTTATGGCGATTGTTCTTCTTTCAAAAATAATCGATCCCGAAATATCGACTGATCACGATTTCATCAGTTTTTACGGAAATGAGATTTTCTCTAGGGGGCTACCTCGCTCAGACATGTCCAATGCAGCGTATGAAAGCCAACATCATGAGCTTTCAGAATCTGTAATAAAATTTATGGCGATTGTTGTTCTTTCAAAAATAATCGATCCCGAAGTATTGATTGATCGCGATTTTATCAGTTTTCAGCATCTGACTAAAGTAGCTAAAAAGAAAATGGGATGACCAAATTGAGGCTTTCTGGTAGACCAAATTCATTGGCGACGCCCATATATAGCTAGGATCACAATGCTTGATTTTCGATTTTTTGCTGTGCAGATGACCCAACTACACAGGACAGGATGTTAGTGGTTTTTGGGCATGCCGATTTCAACCACGATGCTGGTTTAGAGCTATCATCGAGTTTTAATCCAATAATCGATTTCGATTGAATATCGATTTTTGTTGTGCAACTAAACAGCCACATAACGTCGCCACTATGGTAAAACGAGCCAAGTAACAAAATGGAAAAAATGGAGTTAAGTGCGAAAAACTATAGCTAAAGCACCTAAAAACGTTTTGGCGAAGGAACGAAGTCGACATTCGCTCTGTGTCAGCAGCAGGGTTGTATATTTTTCCGAAAAAAACCTCGGCCTGTTTTTTTCCAGTTTTTTTCCGGTTTTTTTTCCGGTTTTTTTCCTAAATCGCGGAAAAAAACTCCAGCCCAAGTTCTGAGTATCCTAGGCTGGTTTTATGATTCCTAACGCTTTCTAGCGCCTTCCTCAGTCTTGTTAGACCAGAAATACACGTGTTACATTGATATAAATCACGAAACAGGCATGAAACAGTGCCTGACAGGTTCCATAAATAATGCTATATGCAAATTTTCTTACAGCAGTTTGCATTTTTGTTTTTTCATGCCAAATTTGGTCTTTTTTGTTGTTTTTCTAACAGTTTTGAGTCAGTATGGCCTATTATACATAGCAAAAGTCCATTTTTTAAACGAAAAATGACGTAAATTAGCTATTTTTAGCTTGAGTTTTTTTCCGCGATTTATGTTTTTTTCCGACCCTTAGGAAAAAAACCGGTTTTTTTCCGGAAAAAAACAGTTTTTTTTCGGTGTTTTTTTCCCACCTCACATCCCTGGTCAGGAGATACAGCCATGTAATCAGAGGCATGTGCACGGACATCACCAGGTGATCCTGGTAAAATGAGCCAAGTGCTTTGTGCTTCTCCTGTTAGCTGACTTAATTTGAGACAACTGACACATTCAGAATGTTTTGCACACCAATTATGTACTTGTATTTTAGGTAAAAATATTTAAACTGATATTGAAGCTAATTCACGAAAATGTAACAAATATTTAAAAGGCGATTTTCTCGATTTCGACTTTCGGTTACTTGGCTCGTTTTACCATAGTGGCGACGATAACTAAACTAAACAACATATAAACATCTCTAAACCAACATCGTGCTTCAAATCGGCATGCCCAAAAACCACTAACATCAGTGTAGTTGGGTCATCTGCACAGCAAAAAATCGATAATCGATCGAATATCGATTATCGATTGATCAAGTGATCGTAGCTGTAAATGGGCGTCGCCAATGAATTTGGCGTACCAGAAAACCTCGATTTGGTCATCCCATTTTCTTTTTTAGCTACTTTAGTCAGATGCTGTAAACTGATAAAACCATGATCAATCGATGCTTCAGGATCGATTATTTTTGAAATAACAAAAATCGCCACAAATTTTATTACAGATTCTGAAAGCTCATGATGTGGGCTTTCAAACTCTGCATAGCACATGTCTGAGCAAGGTAGCCCCCAGAGAAACTCTCATTTCCGTAAAAACTGAAGAAATCGTGATCAGTCGATATTTCGGGATCGATTATTTTTGAAATAATAAAAATCGCCACAAATTTTATTACAGATTCTGAAAGCTCATGATGTGGGCTTTCAAACTCTGCATAGCACATGTCTGAGCAAGGTAGCCCCCCAGAGAAACTCTCATTTCCGTAAAAACTGAAGAAATCGTGATCAGTCGATATTTCGGGATCGATTATTTTTGAAATAACAAAAATCGCCACAAATTTTATTACAGATTCTGAAAGCTTATGATGTGGGCTTTCAAACTCTGCATAGCACATGTCTGAGCAAGGTAGCCCCCCAGAGAAACTCTCATTTCCGTAAAAACTGAAGAAATCGTGATCAGTCGATATTTCGGGATCGATTATTTTTGAAATAATAAAAATCGCCACAAATTTTATTACAGATTCTGAAAGCTCATGATGTGGGCTTTCAAACTCTGCATAGCACATGTCTGAGCAAGGTAGCCCCCCAGAGAAACTCTCATTTCCGTAAAAACTGAAGAAATCGTGATCAGTCGATATTTCGGGATCGATTATTTTTGAAATAAAAAAATCGCCACAAATTTTATTACAGATTCTGAAAGCTCATGATGTGGGCTTTCACACGCAGCATAGCACATGTCTGAGTGAGGTAGCCCCCCAGAGAAACATGCATTTTTGTTTGGTGTGCTTTCAAGTTTTACTATGGAAAATGGCCGGATCAGAGAGAACCGCCGATGGCCATTGCTGGCTACCCAGCGGCAGTTGGTCGGAACTGTTTTAGGGTTTTACTTTGGAGTCATAGGGATGTCCAACGCACACCATGCCGGCCGATTCCGCCGACCCCCCACTTTACATGTCTGCCTGATGGCTGCCTGATTTCGGTTGGCAATGACAAATAAATGCAATGCACAATCCTACTAATCGGTACTTTCATTTCTTCCGATCAATCTTGGTTGTACTCTCTGGAAGGGTTTGGTACCAGCGTACAGTCAGTCAACAACGTACAGTACATACGCCATGAAAAGCGTGCCTTTTAAGGATTCCTATCTCTTATAGATATCACAAATTTCGGAACAGTTTGTTCGCACACTATGTCTGCTCACAGTACGAATAAATTCTAGTTGTTGTTAGCGTTTCCGATCAAATTAAAATTAAATAACAAAATTAAATTGTTTTGACCAAAATCACCAAGTAAATAGAAATTTAATAACAAATTAATTTCTCGTGATGAGTGCAAAACAAATTAAAATTACAGGGTGGGCCATTTATCTATTCCCGGTTTCATGTAACCATAACTTTTTTCCAGTCAGATCGATTTTATTGAAATTTTGCATACAAATGTCTTAACACTTCAAATTTTTACAGTTAAAATTTAAAATTAATCCTTCACTCTGGTCGCTAGTTATGCGTCTCCACGTGTGGAATTTTCTTTGAACCGCTACCACACTCTGCATCCAATCAAACCACACCACGCATTTAGCACGCTCCTTTATGGTAAAAGACATTCTATAATTAAAAAATTAAACGGAATATAAAGGGTTCCTAAAGCATCGATACAAAAATTGTCATCAGAACGCAGAAAGAAACAAATCGCCACCCTCGTTCTGTACTACGAGTATAATTCACAGTGCAATAACGAACTTTTGAAAAGTTTACTGTTATTCAGACATTTCATGTCAGAACGCGCTAAAATTTTAACAGTTAAAACTTGAAGTATCAGGGTGTATGTATACAAAATTTCAGCAAAATCGGTCTGTGTAGGAAAAAGTTATGTCCTAATGAAACCGGGAATAGATAAATGGCCCACCCTGTATATCAAATTTCGTAAAATTGGCCTAGAAATTTGATATAAATTTGATATGAATTTTATATAAATTTGCTTGGTTTGGCAGCTTCACTAACCAAAGTCTGGCTACAAAACAACAAGTTCAGTCCCAAGATGACCTTGTTCATGCTTATAGCAAAGATATCAACTCATTAAATGCTAATTTGTAGACCATTTGTCGCCATCTAAAGAAAGGTCAACTCATTCTGGGCTGACACGACCCAGGTTTTGAGCTGTTTCCTCAGGAATTGAGTATTATTTTAGCAAATTTATATTTAATTAATATCAAATAACAAATTTGTATCAAATTAAATTTCAGAATTTGGGTACCAAGCAAATTAATAGCAGGTTATTTTCATTTGAAGGCTGAGCAAGCAATTTAATAGTTATATAATTTCAAAATAAATTTACTCGGAAACACTAGTTGTTGTTCGTTCATTCCTTTCGAAATCACTGCTTTATATACGAACACTGACCTTGTTGCTGTTCGCCCAGAAATTTGTGTTCACCGGACAGACACTGATGCACTGACGAACACAAACAGGCGAACACAAACAAGCGAACAAAACGCCTCCGTGCTTACTTGTTCGTCGTGTTCGATCTTCTAAAAGACAAAAAGCGTGATTTCGAAAGCGTTATAGCTTTCACGCATTATTATTATAGTCATTTACCGTGGCATGTCTTCTCCTGCGACTGAGGTGGGCAAAAATTTCCTGCTGGTGTCGTCGACTCCATCTCAGCTTGCGAACAATGGTGACGTTGAGCAATAACAGAACCAGAAACGGCACGAACACTTGGAAGAAGGTCATGCAGAGTTCGAAATTGTTGAAAAACCGTTGCATACCGAACCGGGTTGGCCACAGCTCCAGACTTCGGAACGGTTCGCTGCAGTTTTCGAAGTGATGCACCGTAATTGCTTTTATTACTGGTACTCCTCTAATGCAACACAACCCGGTCACTGCTAGGGCCAACACCCCTCTGGACAAGGGGTCGTGCAGAATCCTAAAACATGGAAGCAATCTTTGTTTAATAGCTTGAATTTAGGTTTGTTCTTTATACCCAGCTAAGCCACCTCGAGCTAAAGGGTCTACCCTGAAGGCTTTGTAGCCCCAAACAGGATAGGGTCAAGCCTCGCATCGACCCGACACCTTAGACGATTTTTCCCATCAGGAGGGTGCGGAGGTCTGCCTGCGCCACCGGACATTCTTGTATGTACTGTACATAGGTCATCAGACCCGCCAAATCGGGACCCCCGAGACCCGTTTCTACTTACACCCACACATCTTTGATTTTTTCAGCAAATCTTTACAATTTATTTTAGAATTTTAGACACTAAAATGGCCTGTAAAACAGTACCTTTTAGCTCAATTTTAGCCCAAATTACCATTTTTTAACGATTTTTTAAAATTGCGACTTAGTGCCCTACCCCGTCCTATTGAATATGGGCTCAGATCCCTAAGACCCCTCCTCTCTGAGAGCAAATCACCTGTTACCTATATGTTTGTCGTTGATCCTAAACTGTCTCTGGGAGGAGGTAAGCGGGTTTGGTATTTCACATAGCTAGGACTATCCCCTAACCCCCCAGCATATGCATTTTCCACACTGTCCAATTGTTCTGGCATAAACTACCTACCGATCCGATCCGATTTGCGGGGGGCCTTACGGCCTGCGATCAGACTCGAGGTCCATTCCGCTACCCCGTGGTTTCGTCATCTCGGACGTTTCCCTTCTATCACTGCCAGCCACTCTAGCCATGCTGTTGGGCGCCAGGTACTTAAGAAAGTCCCTGGCGCGTTGTACAGTGGAAAAATATCGAAATTTTAAAAACATATTAATATAACTATACATATATGTTTTTCGCCTATCAAACATATAAATAACACATATAGTTATATGTTTCTAAAAATTGAATATGCACATATTTTTAAACATAAAACATATTTGTGTAAAGGTCGCTTATTCACTTATATTTTGTCTTAATTTTACAGTGGGAAAATATCGAAATTTTAAAAACATATTAATATAACTATACATATATGTTTTTCGCCTATCAAACATATAAATAACACATATAGTTATATGTTTCTAAAAATTGAATATGCACATATTTTTAAACATAAAACATATTTGTGTAAAGGACGCTTATTCACTTATATTTTGTCTTAATTTTACAGTGGGAAAATATCGAAATTTTAAAAACATATTAATATAACTATACATATATGTTTTTCGCCTATCAAACATATAAATAACACATATAGTTATATGTTTCTAAAAATTGAATATGCACATATTTTTAAACATAAAACATATTTGTGTAAAGGTCGCTTATTCACTTATATTTTGTCTTAATTTTCGATAATTCAAGTTTGAGAGTCTGAATTTCCTATTTAAAACAATTTAGATAGCATACTCAGATTCAATAAGTTTAAGTGAAAGTCAGATTTTGGAAAAGTTTACTGTCAAACAGCAACCAAGTCTGTAAATAATGAATTCCTATAGCAAAAATATGTATATGTTTCCAGAAACATATTGGCCTCAGAACATATAAATACAAAACATATTTGACATGCAAACATATTGAGAAACATAAACATATATGTTTTCCCAAAAACAAACATATTTATGTTTTAAAACATATACATAAAACATATATGTTTCCCACTGTAGCGCGTTGACGTCATGGTGATGTCGGCTCCCAACGTCCGCTAGGTCCGCGCCTGGTGTGAGAGAGGCCCCCCGGCCTAGTCGGTTTCCGTGGACAACTCCTGACGTCATTGATCTTTCTCCAAGTTGGCATGCTATTGGAGCGGCTTCGGTGCAATGGCAGATCCAGTCGGTTCCCATTTTATCTACTCGCTGTAACCAGCTTTCGGTGGCCTGGGTGGAACGTTGTGCCGACGACCAACTCTTTGCAGCAAGAAACTTGCCGCGCCGAGAGGATGAACCACTACAACCGCTAGGGATGCAGGGGCCGCCGTGACTCAGAGGCAGCGAGCTACCCACTGAGCCAACGACGCGGCAAACTACCTACGTACTTTGTGCCAAATATTTTCTTCGTGTTTTTACAATTTCAGATACTAAAATTGCTAGAATTTGCTGAATAGATTACCTGCCAGAAAATCGGAGGAGGTCTGCCCTGTGTCATCATAGCATTTCAGCCAACCCCCCTTCCCCTCAGTGACGACGTCGATTATGGATGGCCTCTTAATAGGCTTTGGGCGAAATAAAAAGGGCCGGAAGTCAAAGGGATTAATCTTACCGCCATGGTCCATAAATCTTCTTGTACATTTCAGCCCACCTCTGCACCGAAGAGAGTACCAACAGTGCCGGGATTGCCATTTGCGCAGTTCTACTCAGCGCAAAGGTGTAAACAACATGGAAAAACAGGAATTGAAAGAAGAAAAACAGTCGCAAGTAGATGGCCCACGCCTCCCCAGTGAAAAGTAGGATATAGCTGAGACACAATGTGCAGTCGGCCAGCGCTAACAAGGCCAAATTCGGCTCTCTGGTACGTTTTCTGACGAACAGTACCGTCAGTACTATGTTGCTGAAAATTCCGGCAACGGCAATGAGACTGGCCAACGACAGACATGCAAATCTGGCGGCCGAGTATTCGCGACGAAATGCGCAGACAGGCAGTCGGGACGAGTTGTCCATTTGACTGAAAGTAGAGAGAGAAAATTTCGGCCGCTTCTGCCTGCTCGTTAGTAAAAATTATTCGAAATTCGGTTAGTTTTGTTGCGGCGCGCGCCAGCGGCAAAAATCGAATGTGCAAATGCAATTCAGGGATGGCGCCGGCATATTTTTTGTTTGTATAAGTAATGTGCCTTCTGACCGCTAAAATCTGAGCTGTGGTCAACCATTTTTGGTCATTCTTTATTGCCCTTTTTTCACAGCATTTGGGAACTACGTACGGAACTATGTAGTAGTGCACATACTGTACTCACTGTATATTAGAAAATACAGTATAGATAAAAAATGTCCCATCGCTTTTTCGGCCTTCACTCAAACGTTTCGTTCTCAGTCACTTCTGTACCGTTTTGCTCAAATTTTCAGCAAAAATTAACAACATGGTTGGCTAAATATTCTGCAAGTGTGGTGCCAAAATTCCGACTCATACTGGTTTTATGACCCGAAAACTAGGAATGAGGGTGGTCTACGCAAATTTATTTTTTTCGGTAATACAAGGAGTACAGGCCTGAAAGTTACAGGAATGATTGATGTTGCTATTGGGCATAACATACTAAGCAGGCAGCCCTGTACCTCAAAGGGCACTAAAATGGGGGAATTTCAAAACATGACGAAATATGACTTTTCTCCTTAAAACCAGCAAAATGACGATTCTAAAGATTTTCAATTTTCAAAGAACGCTGCAGGGATGGTTTCTATTAGAGTGCGAACTGGTATTGGGTATTGGGTATTCGGTGTATTGGGGTGTTTTCCAGGTATTGGGTATTGGGTATTGGGGTTTTTACCCCCCAATACCCAATACTAAATTGGACAATTAAAAATCGAGAAAAATCGAAGTTGACCTGAAAAATTGATCTGAAAAATCTAAAAAGTTGATCGATGATTCGGTTTAGTAAGCTGTTTTCGCGTTAAGGAGCCGTCCATAAATGACGTCGTTCCAAAATCCCGATTTTTCGAAGCCCCCTCCCCCCAAAATCGCCTTGCGTCGTTTCTATGGGACCCCTCCCCCTAAGACGACGTCGTTTTCGGTCCCCCCCGATAAAAGTGCAGTACATACAGAACTGTCATGTTTTCTTGTTAGCATACTGCGCAATCAATAGAATAAATCCCTACAACTACTCTGGGAAGCTTTTCCGCATTGTAGAAACCTTCGACAGAACGTACTTAAATTGAAAATAATTCAATCAAAAGTTCCCTAAAATTCCGAAAAAAGCGACGTCGTTTTTTGCTAACCCCTCCCCCTCTTGGTCGCATTTCAGCCGACCCCCCTCCCCCTCTGGAATCTCGTCATATGGATGGCCTAATCAAGTAAACGTTAGTAGAATTTCCTAAAGTCTACGCTTTCTAAGCGCTCCACCAGTAATTAGTTTCTCTGTTCTTATCTAAAATAAAAATGGTGACATTTCTAATGTCACCGTAATGTGCATACTAGCACCGTACCCATACCTATTGCGTACTGTTATTTAAATATATTAATATTAAAATGAAACTATTATTAATAGTGCCATTTTAATAGTATTAAATCTATATTAATATTAAAATAGAGGGCCTACTATTATATTAAATTAAATTAAAAATACACAGAGGGGCTGAATATTAAAATTTATTTTTAATAGTATTTTAATAGCATTTTAATAGTTAAACCTTGTTTGACAATCAAGGAGTACATGTTACCTGCATACAGTACTATTTAAATCATAATTTTACCTCAGAAAATCATGAAAATTGAAGATTTCTGACTACCCTCAGAATCTCGAATGTGTTTTCACTTGGAAATAGTGGAACGTTTCTCACTAATAGGCTTGAACACAATAAATCTAGTCAATAACCTATGTAACTGTCTTTCCTTTCAAAAATTTCTCTTTAACTATTCATCAATAGTTTCTTCTATGGCTAGCTTGTGTTCGAATGCAATTTAAAACCAGGCTCAGAGAATGTCATTTTAAAAAGAATGGTTATAAATTTCCATGGAAAAATGGTTCTAGGTTGCATCTCTGATTGAATTTTCAACTTATACTAGCAACTTCAAGCAAAAGATGTTGTTTCGCCAGTTCGCTGAAGTGTGACCAAAACTTTTCGACTGAATTTTAGAACATACTATTAAAATCCTATTAAAATACTATTAAAATTGTTATTTAATAGTATTAATATTAAATCTAAATTAAAATTAACAAGGGACTATTATATTAATATTAAATTAAAATTAAAATCGGCTAGTTCTATTATATTAATATTAAATTAAAATAAAATTTCACTATTAAAATTACAGTACTATTGCGGTGGTGCACACAATTTCCGTCCGACTAGGAAGAAACACGACTGAATTACGAAATATTAAGTATCAAAACTGTTAATTTCTGCTAATTTTACGCCGAAAACGGTTTCTAAATGCTTTCGGAATGGCTAATTTTTCAAAATTTTCTCCCCCTGCTTGTGCGGCGGCCCAACCAGCCTCTTAAAAATTTTAATTGCAGTGCAAAAAATCTTGTGTACACAACTAGAATGTACCTGTCCACTGAAATGAAATTTTTGGCCCAGCTACGCAAGTATTGGGTATTGGGTATTGGGGTTTTGTGTTTTTTAGGTATTGTTCGCACTCTAGTTTCTATGGTGTGGAACAGAGCTTAAATATCAGGTTCATTTATTTGTCGAACTTCCTGCTACAATCTGTGTTGATTAACAACAGATTCAGTGCTTTGATTTTAGAAGGTGCGGATTCCTTAACTATGGGATTTTCACTCATGTTTGTGAAATTCCCCCATTTTAGTGCCCTTTGAGCTACAGGGCTGCCCGCTTAGTATGTTATGCCCAATGGCAACACCAATCATTCCTGCAAGTTTCAGGCCTGCACTCCTTATATTACCGAAAAAAAATAAATTTGCGTGGACCACCCTCATTCCTAGTTTTTGGGTCATAAAACCAGAATGAGTCGGAATTTTGGCACTAAACTTGCAGAATATTTAGCCAACCATGTTGTTAATTTTTGCTGAAAATTTGAGCCAAATCGGTAAAGAAGTGACTGAGAACGAAACGTTTGAGTGAAGGCCGAAAAAGCGATGGGACATTTTTTATCTATACTGTATAAGCTCTGTATGAGTTTGAAACATGCTTTGAAAAAGACGGGTTGGTAAATTTTGAAGAGGCCTTGTTGAGAAAATTACAAAAATCAGCCCTCAAAAACGCATTCTGAGGGTAAAATTAACAGTTTTATAGAGGTCTTTATCATTTTATATCGTAACGCCGGTGTGAAATTTCGAAGATGACCTGAAAACCTTTGAAATTGTTAAAGAATGTTTTTAAATTATCTTCTGAACATACATGTAACAGGTCATCCGCCGAAGGGGGAGGGGCGTTGGGGGGTCTGGCGCCGGTGGGGGGTCTGAGCCAAAATTTTGGGAGGGGGCTTGGGCACTAAAAAATCGCCATTTTTTGGCTAAAAATCGCCAAAAATCGCTAATTTGGGCTGAAATACAGCTAAAAAGTGCTGTTTTGCAGGCGATTTTGGCAATTTTTGTGTCTGAAATTGTAAAAAAAATTGCAAAAATTTGCTCAAAAATTTACTTGCCAGAAAAAGGAGGGGGGGCGAAATCGTCTGGGGGGAGCTGATCCCCATCCGGGGGGTCTGGCCTAAGTGGGGTGCGGGGCAGACCTTCCAGCCCCCCTGTTACATGTATGCTTCTGAACATTAAGGTAAGGTTAACAGTTCAGTCCATAATATATTTTTCTGTATTTTTGGATTTTAACTGAATTTTTCCTACATTTACCGGATGGATAGGGGCAGTGACCCATCCATATAATTAAAGTTGTCAAGGTAAAAAGAAAAGTTTGAAAAATTAGGTTTCAAAAAACGAATTTAAAAGGCAGTCTGAGCATAAAACAGACAGTTTTAGTTCGTCATTTACTCACTTCTCTAAATGTTTCCTGCCTGCACTGCAAAGCGGATGTACCGACGGCCCATCCACCCAACCCAACTGTACGCCTCTCTATTCAAGCCGGCTTTATATTCGACTCTTGGCTAGTAGGCTTCTAATCAAGACTGGTCCGTAAAAAGTTGACACAGGGTTGCGTTACGTTGAAAGCCGTACGTAAAAAACAAATGATACACAGAGGAATGGCACGAACGTTTTCAGAGGATAAGCAATTAGCCACTGAATTCAACACCAAAATTGGCAAGAAACAATGCAATATTCATTCGAAATTGCATAGTATCGAGTAGCTACATGTCAGCTGGTAAGAAAACAACTATTACTGGGGTTCTTCCTTTTTTGGCAGACCAGACCAATGATGTGCTTTATCGATTGGGCAGACAAAAACAATAGCACTAACCCTATCATTGATTAGGGAGACCCTCTGGCAATGGGATTAAAGTTAGTAAGCTTGGACGCAAAGTGCCAGGCCGTTTGATTGGCGTTCGTTAAGGCAGAAAAATGCTCTCCAGCCCAATTATTTTCCTGGGAAACGCCGGCAGTAATAAACTGCGTATTGTCTCGCTGCGGCAAAGTTGCAGAGAAGGACGTGACTGAACAGAAGCTTCTGTTTTCCGATCAGTAGACTACTAAATCTGGTCAGTCATGCACGTCTGTTTGACAATCTTACCAACACAACCGCCATACCCAATTCAGAGTCAGTAGCATACATGTAACAGGGGCTCTGCCTACTGTTGTTTGGTATTGGATTTTCCGTTTGTCTATACAGTATGTGTATGTGTATATGTGGTAGGCTGTGAGGGTGACTAGGCTGTGAGGGGACCAGCCTAGGCGGGGAGGTGACGGTGCTCCGGCCTAGGCTCTGAGGGGACAGAGTCTCTAGTCCCTAAACAAAAGAAAGGCAAACAAACCTGAGGCCAGAGCTTCACAGCTGTCAGATTAATTCAGTTGCCTTACCTGACCTGACCTGACCGGCATACCTACGCTAATTATTGGCTCCAAAGCTGGAATAAACAAGAAGTTTCACACAGACAAAGTCACTGTTGTCAATGTGCCCGCCCAGGAAGCCATTCAGACTGCTCTATCTACACGAATTTCTGTTGTGGGAACTTACCAAACTGAGACTTCTTACTCCCCATACTACTATCGGCCCCAGTATCTGCCGCGGCAAGTCCAGTTGTAAAGCTAAACCGCGTGTCTGCCCTTGTAGAAAAGCACTTATTTTGAAGGACGAAGTGTCAATGTGACAAGTGTGAAAATGTGTGAATTGTAGAGTTAGTTAGATTTCGAAGCGAGTACATGGAGACGTTTATCATAGGAATTGAGCCCTACCTAATCTTTTAAAAGCGTTAGGGCCACAGAGCTCCAGGGTGTTTGCCTTTCTTCTTATTGTCGGCCAATGTTTTTGGTCCCCTCAGAGCCTAGGCCGGAGTGCCGTCCCCTCCCCGCCTAGGCTGGTCCCCTCACAGCCTAGTCATCCTCACAGCCTACGACATATACACATTGACTTTCAAATGTGTATGGTAATTTGCGTATACACATTCAACAAAACAATGTGTATTTTTGTGTATATTTGTGTCTGTATATTGTACTGAAAATGCAAATTTTTTGGTAGATTTTCAGTCAGAAATGCTAGGAAAATCAAAGCTCTCAATGTCTGCTGCTTGAAACCTTGGATAGCTTTGAAATCGAGTGACTTAGGCCATTTGAAGGCTTTATGAGGATATCTACTGTTTATTACTGCAGCAAAAACATCGAAATTTCATTATTATTTTTGAAATTTTACCGAGTTTTGCTGATCAAATACACATACACAAAAGTGCACATTTTGAGTACTGTTTGTGTATGGTAATGTGTATTGGATGTGTATACACATTGAAAAAACATATAGTAAATGTGTGTGTATACAGAAACAGCAGTAGTCTGCCCCCCCGGCTTAGGCCATTCCACCATATTGGGACCCCCGGAGACGATATTTTCGACCCCCCCCCCGACTTTTTTGGCAAGTAATTTTTTGAGCACATTTTTGCAATTTCAGACACTCCAATTGCCTAAATCGCCTATAAAACAGTCCTTTTAGCTGTATTTCAGCCCAAATTAGCAATTTTGACTATTTTTAGCCGAAAAATTGCGATTTTTTTATTTTTGAGCGTTTTTGTAGTGCCCAAGCCCCCAAAATTTGGGCTCAGACCCCCGGCCGACGCGCCAGAACCCCAACCCATGACAGAACAAATTTTTAACAATCGCTTTTTATTGCAGAATTCAACCAGATAGTGTGAGTTTTATTAGGAATTGCACTAATTTCACCTTTTAGAGTAGTAATTTAATTTTAAAACAACAAAACAACGAAAATACAATAATAAAGTTGCCTGAAATGGTACCAGTGTTTTTTTGCCAAAAACAGCTAACTTATGCCAGGAAAATGCTTGTAAGGCTTCTATTAACGTAAATTCAAAGCATTTGAAGCGAATTTAATCACTTATTGTGCCTATTTCCTTTAAAAACTTGCTTGAGTTTTGTCCGCATTTGAGTTTTTTCCGAGCCCCTAGGGAAAAACCTTTTTTTTTTTCGAGAAAAAAACGAGGAAAAAACCGACCCAACAAACAACCCTGGGGTGAATTCTGGCAACTTTTTTAAAAATGGGCCGAGCCGAGTGGCAAACGTATCCCTAGCACCAATACCTGGTAAACACCTCAATATACCGACGCACTGCCAGTTCGCTCGCACTCTACGTTACAACGATTTCTCTTAAAAGCACTAGCCTGAAATTAAAGCAATTTGTTGGCCACTGGAGAACATGAAGTATAAAGGATATTGTTATTGCTAGCTAACGCTGCGACTGAACGGGGCGTAGCAACCATGTCTATGCTTATCGCAATAGCAATTTGATTGAAATGCAGTATTTATTAGGTTGTTTTGGTTGGGTCGTTGACTTTATCTGTTTCATTAGTGAAGTCTGCAGGTAATAAACATGTGATATACAGTACCATGGATGTAGTATACAACATTGGGTCAGACTGCGTCTTTAGTTGTATGCAGCATGAGCGATTTTCAGAAATCGGCCTTTTTGAAAATTTTCCCGAGGATAAAATATTTAAAACGGCCTTTTTCCGAGCGCTAAAAATATTCTAAAAACCAACCATTTTCTATCGGTATACCATGGTAATTTATCGGAATTCCGGTAATTATCAGAAGTTTTCCTGAAAATCAAGCGACTACCGTAAATTTACACAAATTCACGACCCTTGCAAAAGTTGCCATAAATTTCATACTTGGACAGTACCGCCACACACCGCAATTGCCGATTTAGATTTACGCTTGGGATCGTACTGTTGTTTGGTATTGGATTTTCCGTTTGTGTATACAGTATGCGTATCTGTATACACATTGACTTTCAAATGTGTCTGGTAATTTGCCTATACACATTCAACAAACCAATGTGTATTTTTGTGTATATTTGTGTATGTGTATTGTACTGAAAATGGAATTTTTTGGCAGATTTTCGGTCATAAATGCAAGCAAAATCAAATCTCTCAAAGTCTGCCGTTTGAATCCTTGGATAGCTTTCAAATCGAGTTACTTAGGCCATTTGAAGGATTTATATGGATATCTACAGTTTATTACTGCAGCAAAAATATAGAAATTTTACGTTTCTGTTAGAAATTTTATCGACTTTTGCTGATCAAATACACACAAAAATACACATTTCAAGCACTGTTTGTGTATGGTAATGTGTATCGGAATTTTCAATGTGTATGTGTATGTGTATACGCATTGAGAAAACAATGTGTATTTTTGTGTATGTTAAATGTGTATGTGTATACACAAACAACAGTAGGATCAGGTGTACTGTGGGAAACATATATGTTTTATGTATATGTTTTAAAACATAAATATGTTTGTTTTTGGGAAAACATATATGCTTATGTTTCTCAATATGTTTGCATGTCAAATATGTTTTGTATTTATATGTTTTGAGGCCAATATGTTTCTGGAAACATATACATATTTTTGCTATAGGATTCATGATTTCAAGACTTTTGGTTGCTGTTTGACAGTAAACTTTTCCAAAATCTGACTTTCACTTAAAATTATTGAATCTGAGTATGCTATCTAACTTGTTTAACTTAACCGTTTTAAACAGGAAATTCAGAATCTCAAGTTTGAATTAACGAAAATTAAGACAAAATATAAGTGAATAAGTGACTTTTACACAAATCTGTTTTATGTTTAAATATATGTGCATATTCAATTTTCAGAAACATACAACTATATGTGTTATTTATATGTTTGATTGGCGAAAAACATATATGTATAGTTATATTAATATGTTTTAAAAATTTCGATATTTTCCCACTGTAATCAGGTGTACGTAGCTGGGGGGGGGGGGCGAAATCAGGAACCGATCCCAGATTTTCAGAATTTTAATCATGTTTTGTGTTATTTTACATTATTTATTCTGCGAATTGGCATGCATGGAAAGCCTTAAAATATGCACACTATATATAGTGACTAGAGGATGTGGCTTTAGATGAAAAGCCTGGCCAAATTGGTGAGTGAAGATTTGTTCTAATTTTCGCCATTTCCTCACAGTTCATCAGACTGATGCAAAAAACGTCAATCAAAATATAGCTAAGGGGGCGTGCAAAAATTACGTAATGGTATTTTTGCCCATTTTCGGACCCCCCCTCCCCCCTGGATAATCCACCGTAATAATTTTCTGACCCCCCTCCCCTAATTACGTAATAATTTGGCTACCCCCCCCGAAATTTCGATTTTTTTAAGCTATAGAGCCCAAATTTTTGAGTTCAATTCCATGTAAAATGACGTTTTTAATAAAATAACATCTGTATACAGTAACAATTGATAATTTTCTTCGTTTTCTTTATTGATGAGCTACAACTACATACATGTACGCATAGTCTTAGTTTTACATAGAAGCCATCATTGGGTGGCTTTTTGTTAAAGTTGAAACCAAAGTGTTTTATCATTGATTTTAGGGCTGCGCTGCCATATCACTTGACTGATGATCGATGGTCATAAAACAGAGTTCGTGCGGGACCCGAAAAGTCAGGGAGTCATGCAAAGTCAGGGAATTTTAAAAATTTCAGGGAAAATTCAGGGAATTTGGTGTCCGGTCAGGGAAAAAATTGATAGCAATAGAATCATCTCTCGCCACCCTTTTGAAAATGGGACTTTTGACTTTCCACAGCTACTACAACTGTAAATTTTACCCTCAGAATACCGTTTAAATGCGTTTTTCAGAGCCAATTTTTAAAAACTTCTCACCCTTGTTAGAATGTTCTCACTCTGATTGGACTGGGAAATTTGACTTTGGTCAGGAAATTTTGCTCTGAAAAAGCCGCATGAACCCTGTAAAAGATCGAGTCGATAAGTGATATACCCTTATAAACTCTTATCACACAGATGTCAAAAGTCACTGTTGCCATTTAGCATTTGAAAAATTGGAAAGCCTTGACTTTAAACGTAGCTATTCTCTAATCTAAGCGTCCATCTAAGCGAAATTGAGAAAATGTAAGCCCAATGGCTTCAAATCGAGACTACATCTACATGTAGTGTGCGTAAAAACAATTAAAATTATGACCACTTAGTGATTTCTGCACTTTAAAAAAATTACGTAATGAAGTCGTCAACCCCCCCTCCCCCCACCGTAATGATTAGTAATCTTTTGGCGAACCCCCCCTCCCCCCTCATGCCATTACGTAATTTTTGCACGCCCCCTAATAGTAGTAGATATAGTTTCTACTTCTATAGTCTTCGCGTCTGATAGTCTGTTTGCAATTCTGCCGCGGAAAGAAAGCTTAGTTTATGCAAGCCGTGAAAATTGAAAAATTTGGCGAAAATTGTGTTTTCGTCGTTAGCAGATCTATTAGCTTAAGAAAAACCGTATATTTTCTTGCACATGTGCGGTGAGCTACCTATTGCAGAAGCTTTTACTCAGTAAACAACTCAGTAAATTACCGAGTACCGAGTTTACCGATTTTTTTCTAATTGAGTAATTCAAAATTGAAACTCGGTATTCAGTAAGTAAAATTAAGAAAAATTTTTATCGGTAAGTAAAAGTACTTACTTTAATTCAAAATAACTAAGTACCGAGTAACTTTTACTCAGTAAATTTACTGGGAACAACACTGCCCGGGGGCCTCTTTTGCCAAATATATAAGTACCCTAGAGACGCATCAGTATAGGCACGCTCCGGATGGCCTGTTTTCCAAATATAAAAATACCCCTAGCTAGGGGGACACATCGGTATAGGGCACGCTCCAGAGAGCCTGTTTTAAAAACATAAAAATACCCCTAGGGGACGCATCAGTATAGGGCACGCTCCGGAGGGCCTGTTTTCCAAATATAAAAATACCTCTAGAGACGCATCAGTACAGGGCACGATCGGAGGGCCTGTTTTGCCAAGTATAAAAATACCCCTAGGGGTACGCATCAGTATAGGGCACGTTCCGGAGTCGTATAGTCATAAGAAAGTTAATTAATTATTGTATAGTCCATTTCTGACCTTCCCTGATTTTCCCCCAGCTACACGTAACCTTACGCTTGTGCTTAATTTTAGGCTCAGGTTTAGAATCAGGATTTAATTTAAGCATTAATTCATGCTGTAGCTTAGCTTTGACCTACTTACTTGTATGGTTAGGCTTAAGTTAAAAAGATCAGTCACCTTACCAAGGGGACAAGTGCTCTTGTATCCATCGTTGTCGGCATCGTTGTGGCGTCAGTTAATACTTGCTAGAGATGCGCACGGGCCGGGCCGGGCACACTTTTCGGCCCGCCGGGCCGGGCCGGGCCGACCAGTTTAGCATAGTGGCCCGAAAATTTTGAAAGGTTGCACAAATTCAAGACTATGTACAAAATGGTACCAGTGTTTTTTGCCATAGACAGCTGTTATGCCAGGAAAATGCTGGTAAAACTTCTGTTAACGTAAATTCAAAGCATTTGAAGCGAATTTAATCAGTTATTGTGCCTATTTCCTTTAAAAACTTTCTTGAGTTTTTTCCGCATTTAAGTTTTTTTCGAAAAAAAACGAGGAAAAAACCGACCCAACAGTCCTGGGGTGAATTCTGGCAACTTTTTTAAAAATGGGCTGGGCCGGGCCGGGCCGGGCCGAGTGGCAAACGGGCCGGGCCGGGCCGCAAAATTTGGAAAACGGGCCGGGCCGGGCCGAAAATTTCGGCCCGAGCGCATCCCTAATACTTGCATCTCGGTCGGACCGTAAATTGCCATGCTACCGTATCTACTCAATAAATTCGCGTCGAAAACCGTAAACGATTTAAACGAGCAGTGCTTCCGATAGATTCCCTTTATATAGCCGTTTTGAATATGTTTCCTCGAAAAATTTCAAAAAGGCCGCTTTCTGAGAATCGCTTATGCTGCATAGAACTAAAGATGCAGTCAGGGTTGTGAGGTAGGAAAAAAACACTGGAAAAAAACTGTTTTTTTCCGGAAAAAAACCGGTTTTTTTCCTAAGGGTCAGAAAAAAACATAAATCGCGGAAAAAAACTCAAGCTAAACATAGCTAATTTACGTCATTTTTCGTTAAAAAAATGGACTTTTGCTATGTATAATAGGCCATACTGACTCAAAACTGTTAGAAAAACAACAAAAAAGACCAAATTTGGCATGAAAAAACAAAAATGCAAACTGCTGTAAGAAAATTTGCATATAGCGTTATTTATGGAACCTGTCAGGCGCTGTTTCATGCCTGTTTCGTGATTTATATCAATGTAACACGTGTATTTCTGGTCTAACAAGACGGAGGAAGGCGCTAGAAAGCGTTAGGAATCATAAAACCAGCCTAGGATACTCAGAACTTGGGCTGGAGTTTTTTTCCGCGATTTAGGAAAAAAACCGGAAAAAAACCGGAAAAAAACTGGAAAAAAACAGGCCGAGGTTTTTTTCGGAAAAATATACAACCCTGGATGCAGTCTGACCTAATGTTGTGCGTGATGAATAAATTATAAAATTACATTAATTAACAGCTTCCCCCACTTTTTGGTTCAATAAAAACCTACAATTCCTCGAAAAATTTCAAAAAGGCCGCTTTCTGAGAATCGCTTATGCTGCATAGAACTAAAGACGCAGTCTGACCTAATGTTGTTGTGCATGATGATTAAATTATAAAATTACATTAATTAACAGCTTCCCCCACTTTTTGGTTCAATAAAAACCTACAATTCAGCCAAAACCATTGATAAATAACATTTTTATCCACAAGAAAGTTTTCAAAACGATGATTTCTGGAAAATTCCTCAAGAAAGTGTCAAAAAACTGCTTTTTGTTGAAAAAGAACACCTATAGCACAATACATAGGTGCCAAAACCAAGTTGTTTGTTGGACAGTTTTTCATCTGCGCCGCTCGAAAAAGTCGTTTTGAATATTTTTATCGATCGGAAAGGGTCGTTTTGAATAATTTTTTAAAATTGGCGATTTCTGAAAAGGCCAAAATCTTATGTTATAATATCTACTTAAACATGTAATTACCGTTCAAATTTTAAAAAATTTAAATATCCCCTGGCCTTCAGACCACTAAACTACTAAAACTAGTAATTTTCTCATAATTTTATGACCGGAATGCCTTTAAACGCATTTTTGAAGGCCAATTTTGTTGAGTTTTCTTGCCTTGACCCAACCAGGCACTTCAAAATTTACCCCCCCCCTCCGATCCGCGGGGGCCTTACGGCCATGCATGTACTAGGGGGGTTTGGGGGGTTACCCCTAGCTGAAAAGGCCAAACCCCCCCTCACCCCCCGAGAGAGGTTACGGGACCCCCCGACCGAAAAATACAAGTACTAAAGTCCTTGCCAAAAAAGAGCGGATTGGCGGTTTTTTGCGAATAACTCCTTATGGGTGCATCGGAGCGCTTTTTGCCTCATAAACAAAGTTGTAGAGTGGCTCGAGCTCGGTACTCTGGTGCAACCTAATCTGCGCCACGCGCCATGGTAATGCTAATCTGCGCAACGGAAACAAATCAGCTTTTCCTGTAGTTGGGATGAACGCGAGTTTTTCAGTGAATTATAATCTACAGACCTCGGGGATTTCAAAAATGTATTCATATTTCTTCTAGGTGTAACGGTTCCAGAGTTATACACCATCAAATTTGGCCGAAAATGCTAAAAATGGCCATTTTTGGCGATTTTCAGATTTCTGGGGGGGGGGATTGGAATAACTCAGGACCAACTCAGCCGATCAGGCTGAAATTCACATATATGGTGTAAAATTTAGTTTTACGTCGATTGAGACACAAAAGAACCCTGAAAAATTGACCCTGAGACCGTAATCCCGATTTTTTCAACTTTAGGTCATTTGATTTTTTTTCTGCTGGTATGTAGAAGCATAACCCGTCCACTGTAGTTAAAAATGTACTTTACAGTGTTTTGAATCGATTTCAGTCCATTCTGAAGCCATTCGGATACTGTAGATTGTGGTCCTGGCACGAAAACTGCATTTTGCCAGTTTACATGGTTTCTGCTTTAAGGAAATGCTGGATGGAGTAGGAACTAAGGGTTTTCGCCGTCAAGGAACCCATTTCTGACATCGCCGTAATCACTGGGTTACTGTATCTTGAGGTCTCGACACGAAAATTGTTAATTTGCGTTTATGCATGCCTGGTGCAAGGAAACGCTCGAAAGAGAAGGCAATAAAGGTTTTCAGGGGTGGAGAATCTATTTCTGACATAAGCATCATTGCTGGGTTACTGTATTTTGAGGTCCCGACGAGAAAATTGTTATTTTTTGCTATTTGGGTGTTCCTGTTGCAGGGGAAAGCTGGATAAAGTAGGTAATCAAACTTATGAGTATATACATTCGTTCCAGGACCACAATATACAGTAATCCAGTAACATTTGCTAAGCCCTGAATAAATTTGCTGATGCCGAAAACCTTTCGTGCTTGTGAATTCATCGTTTTCTTGCAACATGAACACCCAAATAGCAAAAAATAACAATTTTCTCGCCGGGACCTCAAAATACAGTAACCCAGCAATGATGGTTGTGTCAGAAATAGATTCCCCACCCCTGAAAACCTTTATTGCCTTCTCTTCAAGCGTTTCCGTGCACCAGGCATGCATAAACGCAAATTAACAATTTTCGTGTCGGGACCTCAAGATACAGTAACCCAGTGATTACGGCGATGTCAGAAATGGGTTCCTTGACCGCGAAAACCCTTAGTTCCTACTCCATCCAGCATTTCCTTAAAGCAGAAACCACGTAAACTGACAAAATGCAGTTTTCGTGCCAGGACCACAATCTACAGTATCCGAATGGCTTCAGAATGGACTGAAATCGATTCAAAACACTGTAAAGTACATCTTTAACTACAGTGGACGGGTTAAGCTTCTACATACCAGCAGAAAAAAAATCAAATGACCTAAAGTTGAAAAAATCGGGATTACGGTACCAGGGTCAATTTTTCAGGGTTCTTGTGTGTCTCAATCGACGTAAAACTAAATTTTACACCATATATGTGAATTTCAGCCTGATCGGCTGAGTTGGTCCTGAGTTATTCCAATCCCCCCCAGAAATCTGAAAATCGCCAAAAATGGCCATTTTTAGCATTTTCGGCCAAATTTGATGGTGTATAACTCTGGAACCGTTCCACCTAGGAGAAATATGAATACATTTTTGAAATCCCCTAGGTCTGTAGATTATAATTCACTGAAAAACTCGCGTTCATCCCAACTACAGGAAAAGCTGATTTTTTTCCGTTGCGCAGATTAGCATTACCATGGCGCGTGGCGCAGATTAGGTTGCACCAGAGTACCGAGCTCGAGCCACTCTACAACTTTGGTTATGAGGCAAAAAGCGCTCCGATGCACCCATAAGGAGTTATTCGCAAAAAACCGCCAATCCGCTCTTTTTTGGCAAGGACTATAGTTGCTGCTCCAGTACAAACAAACTGGCTCAGAAATCACTAATTCTTAGCCTAAAATTCGCCTGAAAAGAAAGCCTTTGGAAACCGAATTTGGCGTTTCCACTGCTGATATTTAAGAGAAATCGGGGTTTTTGGGAGCCCTTTTTGTCATTTTTTGCTTCTTTTTAGCTCTAAAACGCTATTTGGCAGCTCAAAATAACAATTTTTTGCGTCCTTACTGAAAAAACGTGCTAAAAACGCATTTCCAGGCGGTTTGGAGCTTTTTGAAAATTTGGACCCCCCGTCTGGGCGAAACCCCCCTCGACCCCCCACCTGAGGAAATCCCCCTACCACCTCCCCCCAGGTCGGCCCGGAGCTGTTACATGTATGCTCTGCTTACGGCCTACGATCAGACTCGAGGTCCATTTCGCTACCCCCGTGATTCGTCATCTCGGACGTTCCCCTTCTTTCACTGCAAGCCACTCCTAGCCATGCTGCTGGGCGCCGGTGTCGATGATGCCATGATGCTGCTGACAGCTCCCGACGGCCGCGGTGCCCCATATGCCACCAGAGGGCTCCTGGCATAGTTGGTTTCTCTGACAGCTTCTGACATCGTAGATCTTCTCCTTTAACGCGGCATGCTTTGTGTGTGGAGTGGCTTCGGTGCAACGGCAGATCCAGTCGGTTCCCATTTTACCTATGTACTCGCTGTCACCTGCTTTCGGTGGCCTGGGTGGAGCTTTGTGCTGACGACCAACTCTTTGCGGCAAGAAACTTGCCGCGCCGAGAGGATGAGCGCACGACGTCGCGCACAGTGGCTATGCGGCCTAAACCGCTACACCAACTGTGCCGGCACCAACCTTTGCACAATCCTGGATACGCCACTGGGGCCGGGCATGCTCGTCGAGCATTGTCGGCTCGCCGGGCCGGGAATAAATTTCTGACATGCGGGCCGGGCATAGACAAAGCAGAAATTAGATTAAAATTAGAGTGCGAACAATACCTGAAAAACCCAATACATACATACCCAATCCCAATATCTGAGACCGGGCTGGAATTTTTGGCGGGTCGGACCTGGCGGTCAGCATGTTCAGGCCTCCGTGTCGGGGCTGATTTTTATGCCCGACGGGTATGACGGGCCGGGTATGCCTCATCTGAGTGGCCCGCCGGCCCTGAAAAGTGCGTCAGCCCGGCCCACCGAGCCCAAAATTGCTGCTTACCCGGCCCGGTCGGCCCATTAAACTCTCTGGCCCTGGAATAAACGGTGATTCAGGTTAATTTTCTAACTTTCAGCTTTGCGCTTACTACGTATATTGCATTGTCACTATATCGAAATTGCATGTTTATACAATTACAAAATATTCTTTTTCACATATTGACGCACCAAAGTACAGAAAACTTAGTTTTGTTTTACGAGCAAGAACGGTATGGGGCCGTCCATGAACTACCACATTCAGAGAGGGGTGGGGCTGGTTAGTTGAACGTCGGAAATCGTCGCAGGGGTGGGGGTTGGCACCGAAAACGTTGACGCTTTTAGGTGGCATACATAAGGTTTTGCCCACAACTATAATTACGTACAAGGATTATTCAAGCTAGTTCATGTTCTGCCAAAAAGTTCTATTTTCAAAGCTTCTATAGTACTATGCACAACATTTTCCAATGTCGGACACTGTAAAACAAGTTAGTCGTGGGAGGGGGTGTCGTGTCAGGCAAAAACGTTGTAGTTTTCTTTCTAGGGGTGTTGTGCTGAAAACGTCGAAAAACGTCGGTAGGGAGGGGTGGGGTGCACAATTTTGAATTATTTAACGACGCAGTTTATGGACGACCCCTATGCACGAAAGAAGCAGCTAGGTTGGTTTACACAATTTAGAACAAAGATGGAAAACATTCTCTCACAATCTTTCTGAAGTTTTCTTGCGCTTCTGGGTCCTCTATGATATCCATCTCGCCTGCAAGAAGTCATCACAATATTTCTGTTAAAGTCAGACAGACCAGAAGTTGTCCTTGCTAGTGCTACGCTACTACGCACGCAATCATGTACCTTACCTGCTCCATCTTGATGAGAACTTTGCCAGTGACTCTGAATGAGCTGTGAATCGGTGAAGCTGTTGTTGCATCTACCGCATCTGAATGGCAACACTCCACCTAAGTGAGCCTGCCAGACGTGATCTTCCGCCTGAAACCATTGCTAGCTACCACAGTATGTATCTGGATACATACTGTACATAAACCAAAAACTGTTGCTCAGTCGGTCCATCGCCAATCAGTCACTTATATGGTCATAGGTCCATCCGTCAGTAAGGTAGTTACAGTACATGGTCATTCAGTAAGATGGTTGATCGGTCGGTCAGTCTGACTGTCAATTGTGACGGTCAGTCAGTCAGTCAGTCAGTCAGTCAGTCAGTCAGTCAGTCAGTCAGTCAGTCAGTCAGTCAGTCAGTCAGTCAGTCAGTCAGTCAGTCAGTCAGTCAGTCAGTCAGTCAGTCAGTCAGTCAGTCAGTCAGTCAGTCAGTCAGTCAGTCATTCCTACCTCATCAGGAACAAATCCACACTGACAGAGTTCACACCAGGCATCCATAGGCACAGTGCCAGCAGCAGCCGACCACGCTGCCCCTTCATCCTGAATTTCCATTCCACCATCAACTTCCTCCTCCACATCATCACCACTCTCCTCCAAAACAACTTCTTCAGTTCGTTCAGGCAGTCGAAGAACTTGTTCCTCGATCTTCGGCTCCGTCGGCCGAATAGGAGAAGCCGAAGAAACAATAACAGACGCTCTGCTGGCCGGCAACGGCGACCCAGCTTCCTGAAGGCTTCCAGCGCCCTCGTTTTCCACAGTAACAACTTTGGTCGGTGTGGATGTGGAGTATGCGGGTGCCAACTGCCTGCTGCCGATTTGCGGGAAGCAGCGACTGCGCCAGAGCAGATACAACTCCTGCGCACCACTTTATGCAAAATTTAGTCCTCAGAAAAAGGCGCCAAATTCAAACCTGCATTTCCGGCTCCTGCCGATTGTCGATGATCCGTAGTTTGCGTGAGGGATGCTTTGAAGAAATGTGACGCTTCACCTCGGTGATGGCGTAAGGGACGGAGTAACTACAGTAGGGACATTGTATCATGTCCTTGCGTTTGATATGGCACAGATAGACGTGTACAGAGGCCAGTGCATCCAACGACTGCTTGCCGCAAACTTGACACGTCAGTCGGACTCGAAGTTGGTGTCGCTTTCTTGGACTGCTGGTCGACTGGTTATCCGGTGACTGAAATTTGCTGGTTTAGTAAGTGCAGAAAACTTTCAGAACTACTGACTGTACCTGATGATTTACGGTTTTAATCTGAACCTGATTGTTGCGAATTTCTGAAAGTGCAGCTGATGATGACTTAGGACATGAAATTAATTAACGTACCAGCCGCATGCTTCATGGAAATATGGATTTTGACGCTTCTGGGCGTATGCCCAGTAAAACCGCAGTAATGGCACATAGGCTTTGAGGCGGGCTCTTCGCCGGTTTCAGCCTTTTGCGCCATTCCGTCTTTAACTGAAAAGCTAAGTTACTCTCCTGAACTCAATTCTAGCGATAAAACCACAAACATGTTTCGGAGCGCGTAGAGTTGAGGCTCTTTTCTTGATTCAACTGCTGAATGCATTCCAGAAGAGAAACACCCAGCTCTTTCTTGCTCAAGCCCAATAGATGTTTCAAGCGGATCTCCTTTGATGGATCGGTTTTCTCCAAGATCTAAACTTTCATACTTTTATTCTCTCAATCCACACGAAGAGAAGGTTAAGAAATTATATTCGTTTCATGCACTGCCATGCCATGTCACTTTGTACGTCATGCGGACACGTGGAAGTGCATAACTAGTGGGGATTCGGTAAAAATAATCGGCTGGGTCCAAATGAGCCAAATCTAGCACTTTTCGGCTCTTTTTCATAGTTTTTCCTTACTGAGACTCAGTTTTGATCTTTAACTGAGGTATACATTATTTTTCTAGAAAATCGAAGAAAATTATGCCAAAAAATCGTTAATTTGTCAGAATGTTAGAGACTAATCTTAAAAGAACACAATTATATTGATCTATATTGAAAACGCAAGAAAATATACAAAAATGCTCTGTATTTTAACACAAATTTTTACAAATTCGGGCCGACCTGCCTGCCCTGCCGTGTCTCAATAAAAGTGTCCCGTGCACATAACAACCCGTGTCTCTAATAACTAGTGATCGAAGCGACAGACGTGTGCTAAATTTTGAGAGTACGAATACTGAGGTTTGTATGCATGTTGTGTTATAATTTCATGCGAAATTGATTGACGAAGACAAAGGGTACAGCAACACAAAACCCCGGATAGATAAATGGCTCATCCTGCATAGCATATGTGTCAAATAGGCAGGATGTGTCCTAATCAACAAAGCAGATGGCAAATATTTCAGTCAGCGGGAAGCATACATGTAACAGGTCATCCGCCGATGGGGGGAGGGGGTTGGGGGGGGGGTCTGGCGCCGGCCGGGGGGGGGTCTGAGCCAAAATTTTGGGGGGGGGGGTGGGCACTAAAAAACGCTCAAAAATCGAAAAAAATCGCAATTTTTTGGCTAAAAATTGCCAAAAATCGCTAATTTGGGCTGAAATACAGCTAAAAAGTGCTGTTTTGCAGGCGATTTTGGCAATTTTTGTGTGTGAAATTGTAAAAAATTGCAAAAATTTGCTCGAAAATTTACTTGCCAGAAAAATCGGGGGGGGGGGTCGGTGGAATCGTCTCGGGGGGGGGGGGGTCCCCATCCGGGGGGGGGGGGTCTGGCCGATTTCGGGTGGGGGGGGGACCCCCCCACACCCCCCCTGTTACATGTCCGATCCGATCCGATGTGCGGGGGGCCTTACGGCCCTACGCTCAGACCTTGCGATCCATTGCGCAACCCCCGTAGGTTCGTCATCTCGGACGTTTCCCTTCTATCACTGCCAGCCACTCTAGCCATGCTGTTGGACGCCAGGTACTAAGAAAGTCCCTGGCGCGTTGACGTCATGGTGATGTCAGCTCCCAACGTCCGCTAGGTCCGCCCCTAGAGCGAGAGAGGCCCCCCTGCCTAGTCGGTTTCCGTGGACAACTCCTGACGTCATTGCTCTTTCTCCTAGTTGGCATGCTGTAGGAGCGGCTTCGGTGCTGTGGCAGATCCAGTTGGTTCCCATTTTATCTACTCGCTGTAACCAGCTTTCGGTGGCCTGGGTGGAGCGTTGTGCCGACGACCAACTCTTTGCAGCAACAAACTTGCAACGCCGAGAGGATGAACCACTACAACCACTTGGGATGCAGCGGCCGCCGTGACTCAGAGGCAGCGAGCTACCCACTGAGCCACCGACGCGGCTCTGTTACATGTATGGCGGGAAGGGATTACATTATATACAATCAAATACATAATAATGGTCACCTTCAAAGGCAAGTGATTCTTTTTACGGGCGTGGAACTGGGCAATCTCTTCTGTGGGCAGCCAATGACTGCAGTAGGCGCAGGCGTATGGAAAATAATCGAGATGTTCGGTAGCTATGTGGGCCTCCAGTTCTTTCTCCTGCAGTCTCTCCCCACAACAAGCACACTTAGCCAATGACATGTTCGCTGAAGATTCGCCGACTAAAATTTTGACGTTACGTCCGTACGTACAGTACGTATGCATGTACAGTACAGTTCTATGCATATCAGAAAAGGGGGATGAGCCATACATGTAATAGGGGGTCAGGGGGATCTGCCCCCCACTCGACTTAGGCCAGACCCCCGGATAGGGACACACCCCGGGACGAATTTCCTGACCCCTCCGATTTTCTGACAAGTAATTTTTTGAGCAAATTTTAGCGATTGAAGACACACAAATTGCCAAAATCGCCTGTAAAACAGCACTTTTTAGCTGTATTTCACTCCAAATTAGCGATTTTGAACATTTTTTGACATTTTGAGCGTTTTTTAGTGCTCAACCATAGAATTCGAGCTCAGACCCCACCACGCGGCCGGCGCCAGACCTCCAACCCCCTCCCCCTTCGGCGGATGATCCATTACATGTATGGGCTGACTTAGCGGGTTGATTTGCCAGAGCTTTGAATCAAGTTTTGAACAAGCTATCAGTCAAACTTCTAGCAGCTGACGTCAACAAGACTTTCCAAGACAGAAAGCCAAGAGGAGAGAATTTTCAGTTACAAAATCACTGGATAAGCAAACTTTGCTACAACAAAGAAAAGTTTAGAATCGCAATTGTATTGACTAATTCTCACAAGTGTTCGCCTTTGAGACCAGCTCGGCGAACAAAAGACGATCGAGCATAAACCCAGATTTCCATAATGCAGCGCAGAGAGCTGGCTGATTTCGAACGCTGTATTTTTAGCAGCAAGATTTCTTGATGACGCAACAACTGACCGGACAGAAAAATGACCAAACCCATACATGTACTAGGGGGGGGTTTGGGGGGGGTTACCCCCCCCTGCTGGAAAGGCCAAACCCCCCCCCTCACCCCCCCCCCACCCCCCCCCGAGACAGGTTAAGGGACCCCTCCCCCCGACCAAAAAATACAAGTCGTGGTAGTGGCTCCAGTATTAACAAACTGGGTCAGAAATCACTAATTTTTAGCCTAAAATTCACTTGAAAAGCCTTTGGAAACCGAATTTGGCGTTTCCACTGCTGATATTGAAGAAAAATCGGTGTTTTTGGAAGCTCTTTTTGTCATTTTTTGCTTGTTTTTAGCTTTAAAACGCTATATGGCAGCTTAAAATAGCGATTTTTAGCGTCCTTTTTGAAAAAAACGTGCTAAAAACGCATTTCTAGGCGTTTTGGAGCTTTTTGAAATTTGGGACCCCCCACCTGGGCGAAACCCCCCCCCTCGACCCCCCACCTGAGGAAAAAACCCCCCCCTACCCCCCTCCCCCCAGGTCGGCCCGGAGCTGTTACATGTATGACCAAACCTGTTGGCAGTGACGAAGGGGAGGCAGGGTACAGGCAGATAGGCGTGCGTCGATGTGATAAAGGAAACAGAAGAGTGTGTAAGGACCGGCCGATTCACGTTGGTTGCTGGCTGCATTAGACTAGACACACAACACAGCAGCAGTACACAGGCGGCCTGCGATCGATTTGTAGGGGCCAGCAGCGGCAGACCCGTCATATAGATCTTTTACATCACACACACAGGCCTCGCCCATCTCTATAGCAACCTGCTGCTACCTACCATCAACTCGCAAGCTGACTGATGAACCACTCGACAAAGCTACGTCTAACACTGAACATATAATTTGGCACGTCAAATACTATATTGGTCAAATTTGCTGATTGACTGTCATTCTTTATCGCTATGCAATTGCCGTAAATTTTCTCTCTTACGTAGTGCGTAGAAACAGATCTCGCAAAACAAGGAGAAAAGAGTAAACAGCACCGACTCGCTCGATCAATAATACTTTGCAAAGAATTATAATAACACCAAAAATGATCAACTACGCCGGTCGCCACAGTATTATTATTATTATTATTATTTTCATTACTCAACTGAGCTAATTAGTGCGATGCAACATAATCGCGGAAGTGTTCCGCCTTGACGTTAAGGGGCGTGCAACAATTACGCAATCGTGTTTTTGCCGATTTTCGGCCCCTCCTCTCCCCCATGATAATCGCTCGTAATAATTTCCTGACCCCTCCCCTAATTACGTAAAAATTTGGCTAGCCCCGAAAATTTTTTGCGTTCATTTCGACGTAAAATGACATTTTTAAGAAAATAAAATACAGTAAGATTTTGATAATTTTGTTAATATTTTCTTTGTCGATGAGCTACACCTACTACATGTACGTAGAGTCTTCGTTTTACATAGAATCCATTATTTGGTGGGTTTTTGTTACAGATGAAACCAAAGTGTATTGGATTTTACGGCTGCTGCCATATCACTTTGCTGATGATCGATAGCCATAAAAGATTAAACCGATTAGTGCTATACCCTTATAAACTCTTGGTAATAAGATCTCAAAGGTCACTGGTGCGGTGCCATTTAGTATTGAAGAAATTGGAAAGCCCTGACTTAAACGGTAGCTGCCCTCTAATCTTCACGTTCATCTAGTGTAATTAAATAATGTAAGCCAATTGCTTCGCTTTGCTTTGCAGGTTTTTCTTAGTGGCTTCTCTGTGTGAAAATGCAATGGCAGGGAAGAGAAACTTAAAAGAAACGCCTGAAATTGAATTTTTGAGATACCGGAACCTGGACTTAGGGGCTATCCATAAACTACGACGTTCAGAGAGGGGTGGTGGGGGTGGTTGGCTGAACGTCGGGAAAGGGGGGTGGAGCTAGGCGTCGAAAACGTCGACGTTTTTTAGGTGCCCAGGACTCTTTTTTCCCAACAAGGAAAACTCAACCCAGTTCATGTTTTCAACCGCCAAAATGGTAGTTCACTGTCAAAAAGTTTCCTTTTCACAGCTTCTACAGTATCACGTCGATATTATTGAAGATCGGCGAAAAACGTTCTAATTTTTAGGGGGTTGTGCTGTAAACGTCGAAAAACTTTTGAATTTTTGAACGTCGTATTTTATGGACGGCCCCTTACCTGAATTTTTCGTGTACCTACCAATTTTCGTGTACAGGGTGATTCACATATCCGGTGGTGAAAGCTCAGAACTTTTTTGTTTGTGGACCGAATCGGCTGATTTTTTAATGTGTTATGTGGACACACTTCGCATTTTACTGTTTTAAATTCCAACAAATTCCACGCACTATATCACTAGTTATGTACGTACTTCAACGTGACTGGCACTGCTTTCGACCACTTTCTGTAGTCGGCGGCGGGGTACTCCCAGCCAGTGTTTTTGACTCATTTCCTTTTCTTTTTCTGCAAAAGCATATTTGATTCAAATTTCATTTCAAATTTTTCTGTTTCAATTTTCCGTTTGTATCATCTCGAAATGACTGAATGAATGAAAAAGGGGAATTCAAACGCACTCTGAAATTTCCAACATTGGCGCGCGATTAAGCTAGTGATTGAATGTTGATAAGATTTTTAAACCATAGCTGATTGAGTTTCATTCAGTTTCCAACACAACCCGACTTTTTGGCAGTCATGACTTCTTCGGTGAAGGAGCGTTCAAAATGTGCAGCATGGTTTGAGTGGACCAAAAGCACCCTGATGGTGCAAAGAAAGTTCCGTCTGGAATTTGGGAGAGAACGTGAGCCCCCACGAGCGATCCCAGGATCCGGCGGTGGCATGAATCGCTTATGGAAGGTGTCTTTCCAGCAGATCGGAAGAAAATGTGGGCAGAGTGCTGGAACACTTTGGTGCAGAAGTACCGCAGCCGACTAACTGAAAGTAGTTTAAAATAGTGGCGGTCACGTTGAAGTGCACAGCTAGTGATGTAGTGTGTGGAATTTGTTGAAATTTTAAACAGTAAAATGTGAAGTGTGTCCACACATCATTTTAAAAAATCAGCCGATTCGCTATACAAACAAAAATGTTCTGAGCTTGCGAAACCTCACGGGATACGTGGATCACCCTGTAGACAGTATTGTAGAAGCAGTTGAAAAAGAAGCTTTTTGTAGGCACCTATGCCATTTTATGAGTTTGAAACATGAACTGTGTTGACGTTTCCCTGTTTTCTCTTCGCTCTCCGGTCAGATCGAGTTTGGCCCTTTCCCCTATTCAGACCCAAAATTGAGAGTTGGGCGCAGAGATCTGTAACTTGGTTCAGACACATAATCGATAAGGTACAAAGACCTGAAAAGGATTTGTCGATTTGGTGCTCAAATCCTGAGATATAGCCTCCTGAAAATCGGTCTCCTTAACTATGGGGCAAAAATTTCGAATCCTAATTCGAATTTATTTCTTACTAATAAGACTTGGGGCAAAAAATGTGGGTTTTGGAATAACTTTTAGAATGGATTAATTATTTTCTGTCCAAAATTCTGTTTAAGCAAAATGTTCTTTCAACACCCTTTGGTCAAGGCCCACCTTAGCTCGGCTGGAACACCCTACTCCACATTTTTATTTTAGGAAAATGTGGCGCTATGTATTTGCTACGGTTTGGTATGAAACATTCAGGGCGTACAATTGCCGTTTTTGAGAAATTAGAGGTTGAATAGATAGGTCAAAATCGCAAAAAATGCTTGCTTTTTTGGTGGGGCAAAATGAGTGGCTGGTACACGATGGCTAAAACTCTTTATAGACTGAAAATGGCCACCAAACCCACGTGAAGCGCAAACGCGCTTCCCTTGATATTAATTTAAAAATCCTAATATGTAGTGGAGAGGGGCAGATCACACCCTTTTACGTTCGTTTGTCTGTTACATGTATGAGTACTGTACGCACTGTATTCTATTTGAAGATTAGATTGTAACAATCTCCAGTAGGTACCTTTATCTGATTAGGTTTTCAACCGTTCTCTGCACAAGGGCCGGGACAAGTTTTTATGATTGGGTTTTAGTTTTACGACAGCACACCAACCTATGCGTGTGTATGTAGGTTAGCCCACTAGCGGAATTAGATTCCAAATCCTAGCTCGCAGTTTATTGGCGGTTCGGCTCTAAAAAGCCGTGTTTTTGTGTCTCGGGGGCCAGACGCGTTCAAGAAATAACTAAATCTAATACTAACGCTTATTCCGGCTGATGAGCTACCGCGTTTGGAGGCACCAATTAAGCCGGGCAGGCCGCGTTTGGCTAACGCCGAGTCTCCTAATAACTTTCGCCCATGAATACCACTGGCTCTTTGGTGGAGTGTGCCTACCCCCGGCCTTACTCCCTATTTCGCTTCAGTTTACACCTACTTACCGACCTTTCGGCCCTGCTAGGACTCTGGTTCAATTCACTCCTTTTATGGCTGTTTTGTCAGGGCGCCACTAGAGAGCCGTTGTTGGCGGTGTTGGCCGGTTTGGACACCTTACTTTGTCTTTGTTTCATCGGCCTGTTCAGTTGGGAGTCGTGGACGCACTTTTTTGGACTGAAATTTGCATACGACGTATACTTCGCCTACCTCATTCCAGTGTTCGCGCTGAGTCGAGCGGTCCAACTGGCTATTTCGGCTGTTTTGGTGCTGATTTCGTTGCAGAGGTGGTCCGAACTCACTAATAGAAGTTGGGGATGCTGGAGGCAAGTGTTTGTTTGAAAAATTCCTTTTACTTGTACTAGTAGCAATCGAAAGTAGTGTTCATTACTGTGGATCAGGCATGCCTGTACCTGAACCTGATCATCAGGTAGATTTGCAATACCACCTCTGATACCTACATACTGATACCTGATCGGCAGACATGGGCTAGCATTTCGGCTTGGGGGTTGAATTTTCAATTCCTGAGGGGCGGTTGAGGGGGTAGCAGCACCTGAGGGGAGCTGAACGGATGGTAAGCCAAGAGCCTGATTTTTGGCTAAAATCAAAGCTTTTTGGTTTATTTTTCGTTAAAATAAGTTAAAATAAGCTATTCTGAGCTCATTTCCACCTAATCTATGCATTTTTTATCATAACTTTCTATACAAAATTCTTCCAAAACTTTCCTGATAGGGGTAGGGCCGGCTGAGCGGGGTAGGTCAGAGCCTGAGGGGAAGTCAACCCCTCAGCCCCTTTTGCCCATGTCTGCTGATCGGGTACTTTTGAACTGAACTTTTGCAAAGGAGGGGTCTACCCAGATATGGGTAACGGGGGCTGAAGGGGGCTTGACCCCCCTCAGGCTCTGACCTACCCCCTCAGCCAGCCGCTACCCCCTTCAGGAATTTATTGGAAAAATTTTGTATAGAAAGTTATGATGAAAGTATGCCAAGATACAGTATGTAGGTGTAAATGAGCTCAAAATAGCTTATTTTAACAAAAAATAACCCAAAAACCTTGATTTTAGCCAAAAATCGGACGTTTTGGCTTACCATACCCTCAGGCGCTCCTACCAGACATGGGCGAAGGGGCGGCTGAGGGGGTTGGCCCCCCTCAGGCTCTGACCTACCCCCCAGGCGGCCGCTCAGGAATTTTTTGGAAGAATTTTGTATAGAAAATTATGATAAACAACCTTGATTTTAGCCAAAAATCGGACTTTTTGGCTTACCACCCCCTCAGCCCCCCTCAGGAGCTCCTACTCCCTCAGGAATTGAAAATTCTACCCCCCTCAGCCGAAATGCTAGCCCATGTCTGGCTCCTTCTACCCCCCTCAGGAATTGAATATATTACCCAGCCGAAATGCTAGCCCATGTCTGGCTCCTTCTACCCCCCTCAGGAGTTGAAAATATTACCCAGCCGAAATGCTAGCCCATGTCTGACTCCTTCTACCCCCCTCAGGAATTGAAAATATTACCCAGCCGAAATGCTAGCCCATGTCTGACTCCTTCTACCCCCCTCAGGAATTGAAAATATTACCCAGCCGAAATGCTAGCCCATGTCTGGCTCCTTCTACCCCCCTCAGGAATTGAAAATATTACCCAGCCGAAATGCTAGCCCATGTCTGGCTCCTTCTACCCCCCTCAGGAATTGAAAATATTACCCAGCCGAAATGCTAGCCCATGTCTGGCTCCTTCTACCCCCTCAGAAGTTGAAAATATTACCCAGCCGAAATGCTAGCCCATGTCTGGCTCCTTCTACCCCCTCAGGAATTGAAAATATTACCCAGCCGAAATGCTAGCCCATGTCTGGGTGTACGTACGTACCCACCCTATCCCCTCTGGATACGCTACTAGAGGTCGGCCGTTTTGCCGTTGGGAGTGCAAACAGTAAACCATTGAATATGTTTTTTTAGAATCAGAATTATTTCAGAATCGTGCGCTGCAGTCAAGGCCGATCGGTGATATCGGTGATTCTGGTGAGTCTGGCGGTCAGTTCGCGTGTTCCGATGTTGTTCGCGCTGACCATTCACCACCATCAGACGTGCAACCACACGTTCAGACGGAAAGAACTCTACAGAACCGAGTTCGGCGTTTCCGACTGCTACAAGTACCTCGACCTCGTACTCACCACTCTACAAGTGTTCGTCCCTTTTCTTTGTTTGTTCTGTCTCAATGTGGCCATGGTGTTCAACCTGCGAGATACGAGGGTCAGACGCGAACGGACCTACACCGGTCTGATGCACTACAACCGACGTAGACGCAATGCTCTGGTATTCTAAGCTTCTGTCTCAAAAAATACTAGCTTCTTCTGGAATAATCTCCGCTCAAAAGTTACCGCTCGATTTATGAGATCCATTAACGTCGTTTAGACGCTGTAATGGCCTCTTTAAGTAAAAGCTAAAACGACTAGAGAAAATTGACGGAAATTGCAAAGATAAAAAAATGCTGGGGAGGAAGTCTGAATTGAAAGGGTATGCGGCTGTTCTACAGTGTAGTAAAGTTTTGTAACGGCTGATCTGCAGTAATTACATAGTTCAGGAAAGGGTGACGAAAGTAAGTTCGGTAACCATACATGTACTAGGGGGGTTTGGGGGGTTACCCCCCTGCTGGAAAGGCCAACCCCCCTCACCCCTCCACCCCCCCCCCCGAGACAGGTTAAGGGACCCCTCCCCCCGACCAAAAAATACAAGTGGTGGTAGTGGCTCCAGTATTAACAAACTGGGTCAGAAATCACTAATTTTTAGCCTAAAATTCACTTGAAAAACCTTTGGAAACCGAATTTGGCGTTTCCACTGCTGATATTTAAGAAAAATCGGTGTTTTTGGAAGCTCTTTTTGTCATTTTTTTCTTGTTTTTAGCTTTAAAACGCTATTTGGCAGCTTAAAATAGCGATTTTTTGCGTCCTTACTGAAAAAAACGTGCTAGAAACGCATTTCTAGGCGTTTTGGAGCTTTTTGAAATTTGGGACCCCCCACCTGGGCTAAACCCCCCCTCGACCCCCCACCTGAGGAAACCCCCCTACCCCCCTCCCCCCAGGTCGGCCCGGAGCTGTTACATGTATGTCGGTAACGTACGCAATTACAATGAGACATGGGCAAAGGGGGGTTGGCCCCCCCTCAGGCTCTGACCAACCCCCCCTCAGCCGGCCGCTACCCCCGTCAGGAATGTTTTGGAAGAATTTTGTATAGAAAATTATGATAAAAATATGCCTGGATTAGGTGTAAATGAGCTCAGAATAGCTTCTGTTAATTATTTTAACGAAAAATAAGCCAAAAAAGCTTGATTTTAGCCAAAAATTGGACTTTTTGGTTTACCACCCCTCAGCCCCCCCTCAGGCGCTCCTACCCCCCTCAGGAATTGAAAATTCTAGCCCCCCCTCAGCCGAAATGCTAGCCCATGTCTGATTATAATTTACGGACTTTTTCCGAAAATAGGCCCCCAAAAATAAGCTCACTTGGGCTTATTTTTGGTTCCAATATTTTGTTTGTCTGGGGGAGCAAATTGGCCGTTTTGGCACGTAAAATTTGCGAAAACAAGTTAAAAGATTACGAAGAACAACGCAAAATGAAGGAAAATCGAAACAGTGAATGCAAATTTCAATGCTATTAACGGTCATAAACAGCATTGAAAGACTCCATTATACCTTTGTTCTATTGTTTTGACTAAAAATGCGGAAAAGTGAAGTTTCCAAAAATAAGCCCATGGGCTTATTTTCCGGTATGTCCCTCTGGACTGCATTTTCTATAATAGGTTCTTGGGGTGGGCGTATCGTCTGGGTACCGGGGCGGGGTACAAAACCAACCCACTATAACCCGGTCAATACCATTGGCCTTTACGCTAATCTGATTGGCATTGGAACACTTTTTATCAACAAATCACATATGATTGATGATGAGTGAACCCCAGACACTCAGCTGATCCAAGGCAAGCTGCAGTTTCCTGATTACTCGTCTGCACCTGCGCTGGCGGTGACATCTGAGAATCAGTCTCTGTCCGACCAACAGCCGTTCACCCGGCGGAATCTGCAGTCGCAGCCGTCGTTTGCTGATTGGCGGACGCCCATGTGCTGCCACGCTGAATGTTAAGTAGAGAAATAATGACAGACTGTCTTTTCCACATTTCTTACCACAACAGTAAAAGCACAATTGTTACTGTATTCGCCTCTCTTTTCATCCCGTAGGTACACGCCACAACTAATCACTTTACACACCGAGCCAGGTGAAAGTGAAATGACGAGCCAACAGCTAGGTAAAACTGAAATGAAAGATGGTTAATTAGCGCAGGTCATATGGGGGCGTAATGAAGAGCCGTCTAATTCCCTTCACAATCCTATTCTGCTACTGAAATCAGAAACAGTTCCCTGTCGCAGCGTAGTAAAAACAATAACAAGGAGCCACTCATACATGTAACAGGGGGTCTGGGGTCTGCCCCTACCCGACTTAGGCCAGGCCCCCAGGGCCAGGGGGAAACCAGGGGATTTTGGGTCTAAGGCCTCGATTGAAGTTTAATCATACCATATTAGTAGGTATGGCCAATGGTTTTCAAAAATTCACGCTACAGCAAACAAATTGTGCTAAAACCGCCGATAACATGACCGGATACGATAATTTACGCAAAAAACCGCACTTGATTCCATGAAGAATTAGAAAAATGCGATCTAAAAACATCCGTCTGCGAAGAACTTTTGTATGGCGCACTTGGTACCATTTTTAATTATAGGCAATAGATTTGAATAACTGGCGCTACAAGCAAAAATTTATGCTAAAACGGCAATAGCATGACCGGATCAGTGTTGTTCCCAGTAAATTTACTGAGTAAAAGTTACTCGGTACTTAGTTATTATGAATTAAAGTAAGTACTTTTACTTACCGGTAAAATTTTTTCTTAATTTTACTTACTGAATACTTACTGATTTTAAATCCGGTTGAACAAAATTTGAATCAACTCTCCTTTCAGCAGAAAATGGTCATTGAAAAACGACGAATTCAGTTTTCGAGAGGAAAATGCCCTTTAACGGCCGAATTATGATTCAAAATGTATCTTATTCGATAGCTCACACTCTGTTTCATATAAATACATCACATCCCCCTATTAATAACGGAACACAAAAAAAGCATTTGCGCTTGAAGTTGCAAAAACCGTTTTGGACTACTTTTTGGCCGTGATTTTGTATTTTCTATTCCGCGCCGCGCGAACGTGCTTTGGCCATCCCTAATATTAGTGATGAGCGAACAAATAAATGAACGAACGAACGAACGAACGAACGAACAAGGAAACTTACGCGCCAGTGTATAATTGAACAAACAAATCGATAAACGAATGAAGAAATGAACAAATGGACCGAACCCAACTAATAAATTATATATAATCAGTGAGTAGAGATGATTCAGGGCAACATCAACACAGTGCTGGTAGGTCTAACGGAAGAACTGCGTCAAGAAGTGGATATCGCCGCTTCAAACGAACGCCGAGCCGTCTCCACCATGGTCATCATCGTAGCCACTCATCTCATCTGCAGCATTCTCCATGTCTTCCTCACTATCCTAGAGTACTGGCTCACCCCCTGGATAGATCTGGGCGATAGATGGTAAGGCAAAAAGTAGAAACGGGCGTCATATAGACTTTTATCCAGGAACGACTTGTACACCGTGTGCGGCGACGTGCTCAACTGTCTGTTTATGGTCTGCAGTGCAATCCGTCTTCTCATCTATTACAAATTCAACCCGTTCATGCGAGCGCAAATCAGACCTCTGCTCTGTTTCTGGCGTCACTCTCCAGCTTATTCTAGAGCTGATATAGTGCGCTCTCTGCAACATTGCAACGACCTCCCAGACGAACGACATCACCTGCTGAACGATCTGCCGCCTAGAAGGAAGTTCGGCGTGGTGCTTACGCCACATTTTTCGAATGGCCAGGCGCTGGTCTGATCATCTGTAATATTAAGATTTGTGTAGGTTGTGCAAAAAAGGAAGATTCAAATAAAAAGATTTATTCGGCAATAGAGTGAGATGTAGCAATAAAACAAACAGACATTTAGACGAAATTCGATTATTACAGTCGACACTAACCGCCATGCATGTATACAATGGTGCACAAAAAATGTCCTCTCCACTTTTTCGGGTTCACTAAAATCACTGTTTTTCACACAATTCTCAACGAATTTGAACCAAATTTGGAGGGTAGGTGCCCAATTAGTCCGGCTACTTGTGTTACAGTTTCGGCGCGAAAATTCAAATTTTGGCGGGAAATTTAAACGAAAATGCGAAGATCATATGGTCTCATAAAAACGGTACTCAAGAAATACAAAAGCTACGCCCGTGAAATCGTGGCCGCTTATAGACCCAATATAGTGCAATTTTATGTGGAAGTTTCAAAATCCTCGCTCAAAGTACGCGCGAGAATCCGATTTTCAAAGTTGGCAAAAAATCGGAATTTGTCATCATTTCCAAAGCTTACATTTTGAGGTTCACTAAAATTTCCCGTTTTCAGCCAATATGAACCAAATTTGCAGAGTACGTGCCCAATGGGTCGGGCTAACTCTGCTAGAATTTGGGCGCGAAAATTCAAATTTTGGCGGGAAATTTAGACGAATATGTGATTATCAAAAAATGGTCTCATAAAAACGGCTCTTACTCAAGAAATACAAAAGCTATTCTGGTGAAATCACGTCCGCTTATAGACCCAATATAGTGCAATCTTATGTAGAAGTTTCAAAACCCTCGCTCAAAGTACGCGCGAGAATCCGATTTTCAAATTTGGCAGAGAAACGGAATTTATCCATTTCCAAAGCTAACATTTTGAGGTTCACTAAAATTGCCCGTTTTCAGTCAATCCTCTGCCAGTCTGAACCAAATTTGCAGAATAGGTGCCCAATGGGTCTGGCTAACTCTGCTAGAATTTCGGCGCGCGAAAATTCAAATTGTGGCGGAAAATTTAAACTACAAAGTATCCTGCAAAAATTGTTCTTACTAATATTTAAACTTCTCGCCAAAATTTGAATATTCGCGCCGAAATTCTAGCAGAGTTAGCCAGACCCATTGGCCACCTATTCGGCAAATTTGGTTCAGATTGGCAGAGAATTGACTGAAAACGGGCAATGTTAGTGAACCTCAAAATGTTAGCTTTGGAAATGGATAAATCCCGATTTTCTGCCAACTTTGAAAATCGGATTCTCGCGCGTACTTTGAGCGAGGGTTTTGAAACTTCTACATAAAGCTGCACTATGTTGAGTCTATAAGCGGCCATGATTTCACCAGAATAGCTTTTGTATTTCTTGAGTAAGAGCCGTTTTTATGAGACCATTTTATGATATTCACATATTCGTCTAAATTTCCCGCCAAAATTTGAATTTTCGCGCCCAAATTCTAGCAGAGTTAGCCCGACCCATTGGGCACGTACTCTGCAAATTTGGTTCAGATTGGCAGAGAATTGACTGAAAACGGGCAATTTTAGTGAACCTCAAAATGTTAGCTTTGGAAATGGATAAATTCCGATTTTTTGCCAAATTTGAAAATCGAATTCTCGCGCGTACTTTGAGCGAGGGTTTTGAAACTTCTACATAAGATTGCACTATATTGGGTCTATAAGCGGACGTGATTTCACGGGCGTAGCTTTTGTATTTCTTCTTCCGAAAAAGTGGAGAGGACATTTTTTTGTGCACTACTGTATATGTATACAGTAAACGCTACCTTATGAACTGGTACTTAACTTAGTACACGAACAGCTTGAACATGAGTAGTCAGTCACTTTTGTCTTCCTACCCTGCTAGTCTTCAAGCTGTTCCGGACGCCAATTAGAGGGAACACTCAATATTGAGCTTGCGAGTTTAAATCCAACCCAGAATGAAATGTCCTACTTTTGTTTTTGCTTTAATTAAGTTTTTAGTCCTTTCGGGCTAGGAGTAGCCAACTGCAATAGACAAGGAAGAGACACAAGGTTCGGCAGCCTCCTTGAACAACAACCCTCCCTATTTGCTGTCGGTGTGTGCAAGACAGCGCCGGTTTGGTTCCCATTTATCTAGTTGCCATGTTGAATTTGGACATCCTGGGTTGGGTTTGTCGGCACTACTGTTGCATGCGTATACGCATTACGCATATCATTACGCAAAGTACGCATTGCATTTCGGAATGCGTATACGCATACGCATACGCATTTGAATTTCATTACGCAATATTATTACGCATTCTGCCAAACGTTTGCATATTTTTGCGTAATGCGTATTGGGTATGAAAATAGCTGCCTTTTTAAATTTCTTGCAAAAAATTTAGTTCAAGTTGGTATCAAATGGTCATTCTTCATGTTTTTAGTGTGATGTGAGGATACCAGAAATTTTCTGAGAGCTTTAACTAAGTTGTGCTTGCTAATATTTAAAAAAACCGCTAAGTTTTAAGAGGAAAGGAAACGTGTGAGAAGTCCTTGAATTTAGAGTTTCCACGGCTTAGGGTGACATCAGTTGTGTTGCATGCTCAGCCCATCTGTTTGTGCTTATTATAATTGAATCTGAATGCTACTAGACTTCTTTCTGGAAATGAACATTTGACTAAATTTTTTGCAGGAAAGCGCAGATCTCTTGCCTGTAGAAAACATATGTACTGTACCAGGGTTGGAAATTTTTCTGAAAAAACCTCGGGTCGGTTTTTTCAGTTTTTTCTGCTTGCTTTCTTTCAAAATCGCGGAAAAACTCCAGTTCAAGTTCTAAGTATCACATCCTAGCCTGGTTTTATGATTCCTAACCCTTTCTAGCACATTCCTGAGTCTTTTCTGAACAGAAATACACGTCTTCATCGATATAAATCACGAAACAGGCATGAAACAGTCCCTGACAGGCTCCATCAATAAACGCTGTATGCAAATTTTTTTAACTAAGAGATTGCAAAAATAAGAGAAATGAATTAATTATGTACTAAAACTGTCTATTTTATGCCTAGAATACCGTTTAAATGCGTTTTCGAAGGCTAAATTTTCAAAAATTTCTCGCCCTGGTCGGGCAGAAGCCCAACCAGGCCACTTTAAACTACCCAAACTCGTAATTTCTCTCATTTATTAGCTCAGAATGCTTTTTAAACACGTTTTTAAAGGTAATTTTGCGAAATTTTCGCGCCCTGGTCGAGCAGAACTCCAGCCAGGCCTCTTTAAAACTAATAAAACTTGTAATTTCTGTCAATTTTAAGTTCAGAATGCTTTTTAAATACGTTTTTGAAAGGTAATTTTGCGAAATTTTCCCGCCCTTGTTGGGCATCGGAGCGGCCCAACCAGGCAACTTCAAAATTTTACACCCGCTTTGCGAAATCCTGGGTACGCCACTGACCTGTACTGTACATACATTGTATACTTCAGTTCTTTGATTGCAGGAATTTATCATTAAGCCTCAAGTAAGTCTAAAAAACCGGGACTATAAAGTTGGATACCTAAATAGCGTGCTGTAGAGCCAAAAATGCCGTTCTCTGAAATTTCTGAATGTTTCTGAGATTACGCATTACGCATACGCAATACGCAAAATACGCATTAGTTTTTGCAATGCGTATACGCAAACTCATACGCATTTGTAATTGGAATGCGTATACGCATACGCATACGCATACGCATTTGAAAAATCCGGTATTAAACAACAGTAGTCGGCACACTCATATTTTGCCGATCATGCTTAGTTTAGTTTACTCTAGGGAGGGGACTATGACTATCTGGCACCCTGTACATACTGTATATACAAAAGTATAGGTTGCGCTGAGTTTTGTTAAATTGCAGCGTCGAAATCAGGATTTCCTCTGTTGACTGACTCAATGAATCGGGCGTGTAATTGATCACTGCGGCCGGTGGCTTCTACAGCTGGTTCTTGCTTCATGCGCTCTATGTAGGCTGCTAGATTGGGATAATTCTCTCCTGTCACTTCAGGTATGACTCCTCTAGATACAAGTGACAAGGCACCGAGTCTGTGCAGAAATGGCCACAGCATTAGATCAGCCCAGCCAAACGAGGTCCCTAAACAGATTGTGGGTGATAACTATTATACTGTTGTAGGTATTAAGGGAAGCGCGTTTGCGCTTTCCCGGTGTAGTTATTGTTACCGCGGTCCATACTAAAAATTGTTTTCGTAGCATTCGAGGAGGGAGCAAATGCGCTTCTCTTATTATGTCGGAGTTTGACCAAATTTGAAAAAAAAGTGCCAAAAAAGGGTATTTTTTCGGCCATACTTTTTAGCGTAACTTTTGTGTTTGTGGACCGATTCCTCTAATATTTGCAGGCATTGTAATTGAAGTTTTTTCTATCTTTTGGTGAAGATTTGAGCGAAATTGGTTGATTCGTTTTCGAGCACTGCATTTTTGAAAAAATGCTCTCGAGGGAGGGGGGGGGGGCTGGCGAAAAAACAAAATGGTGGTTTTCGGCGTTTTTAAGGTACTTCTTGCGGTAACATAGTAACGTGTTATACATCAAAAGTTTGCAAAAATTCTGAATTTTCTATTGGTGCAGTCGGTTTTTGAATATTGTTTTTCGTTTTTGAGTTAAAAATTTTTTTAATTTTTGAAAATTGCCAGTAAAACCAACTAATGGTTTAAAGGTCCCCATGGATCGGGCCTGTTACGTTTTGTTAAGCAATGTGTGTAGTTTCATATTACGTGTGGTAGAATTGCATACTAATCCGGGATCAAAAGTTATGGCCGATTGAAGCACTAAAAATGGTCAAATTTTGGACACTTTTTTCGAAATTTTTTTTACTTTTTGATTTTTTAAGCGGGGAAGAGGGTTGCGCGATCTGGGGAAGGTCTGGAGCTCTGGGACTTTTAGGTTTTGTTAAGGAATAATTGTAGTTTGAAACTAAGGGTCGTAGACCTTTTTTCGACTCCGGGATCAAAAGTTATTAAACATTGAAAAATAGTAAGAGTCGGTTTTTCTTGGTTATGAGACCCTGTGTTCAAGACATGATAATCTGGGTAAGAAGTTTTGCGATTTGGCTCAAAATTTGTGTCAGGATGTAAGGACACAATATAAACAAGATTTTAACATTTTTGGGCGAAAATTCGAAAAAAAATTTTTTTAGACTTTTTGCCGTATTTAGCTCATAACTGTAGTAAAAGTAAACGTACAAAGGTGGGGATTGCATATTATGAATGAAAAAAGGCTGTTCTTTCCAATGGCACACAGCAAGCTGCGATCAGAAAGCTCTAAAGATATTTATGTCGGATTTTGGCCAAAATTGAAGAAAATGCAAAAAACGCTTTTTTGGGCTATGATTTTTAGCATAAGTTTTATATTTCTGGACCGATTGCTCTAATATTTGGAGACATTGCAGATTGAAGCTTTCTCTATCTTTTGGTGAAGATTTGAGTGAAATTTGTTCATTCGTTTTGGAGTACTTATCAATTGAAAAAATGCTGTCGAGGGGAGCTGAGGAAGAAAGAAAATGGTAGTTTTCGGTGTTTTTGAGATAATTTTCTGGGTTATATATGTAAAGGTGGTTATATATACATCAAAGCTTTGCAGGCATTCCGAATTTTCTTTTTGTGGAGTCCGTTTTTAGTTAAAAAAAGGAAAACTATAAATAGGAGGATACAGTATTGGTTGACGAGATATTATAGCGATTGGAAACTACAGTATTAAGGGAAGCGCGTTTGCGCTTTTCAGTGTGGTTGGTTATTGGGTAGCGCGGCCCATACTAAATTGTTTTGGTAGCATTCGGTGAAGGAGCAAAACGGTTCCCTCATTATGTTGGAGTTTGGACAACATTGAGAAACTGCCAAAAAGGGTGTTTTTTCTGCCATACTTTTTAGCATAACTTTTGCATCTGTATTTGTATCTAAAAATGGCCAAATTTTGGACATTTACTGTACTTCAATTTTGTTGAATTTTCAGTGGCAGGAATGTGTAAATGATATTATTTTAGTGCACCAGCCAATAGAAAACGTGTCACCAGCACCTAAATTGGCATATCCACAAGCTCAAGAAATAGGGCACCAAACGTGACATACATTTTTGCTCAAAAGTTTCGTCATTGCTGATGTTTCTAAGCGCATAGCAAGTAAATACTGTAACTTTAATAGTGAAATTTTATTTTAATTTAATATTAATATAATAGAACTAGCCGATTTTAATTTTAATTTAATATTAATATAATAGTCCCCTGTTAATTTTAATTTAGATTTAATATTAATACTATTAAATAACAATTTTAATAGTATTTTAATAGCATTTTAATAGTAGATTCTAAAATGAACTTAAAAAGTTTTGGACACACTTTAGCGAATTGGTGAAACAACATCTTTTGCTTTAAGCTGCTACTGTAAAGTTGAAAATTTAATCAGAGATCCAACTAAGAAGCATTTTTTCTCTGGAAATTTATAGCCATTCTATTTAAAATGACTTTGTCTGAACATGGTTTTAAGTATACATGTAACAGAGGGGTCTGGGGGTCTGCCCCCCACCGGACTTAGGCCAGAACCTCCTGGATGGAGACCCCAGAGACGATTTTTCCGACACTCCTCTGATTTTTCTGGCAAGTAATTTTTTGAGCAAATTTTTGCGATTTGTTACAATTTTTAGCACTTATTAGCTGTATTTCAGCCCAAATTTGCGATTTTCGACGATTTTAGCCGAAAATTGCGATTTTTAAGCGTTTTTTAGTGCCCAACCCTCTCCCAAAATTTGTGCTCAGGCCCCCCGGCCGGCGCCAGACTCCCCCACCCCCTCCCCTTCACGGATAACCTGTTAAGATATTCGAAAAAGCATGCGAACAGAAGCTAGGCATGTAAAATTTGAAAGAAAATATTGATGCATAGTTAAAGAGACATTTTGAAAGCAAAGACTGTACATAGGTTATTTAGTAGATTCAGGTCCTTTTGTCATTCATGCCTATTCGTGAGAGAAGTTCCACTGTTTCCAAGATTCATGATTCAGAGGGCTGTCAGACACCTTCAATTTTTATCATTTTCTGAGGTAAAATTCTGATTTAAATTCTAGTATTGTAGGTAACTCCTTCATTGTCAAACAAGGTCAAACTATTAAAATGCTATTAAAATACTATTAAAAATAAATTATAATATTCAGCCCCTCCTTGTATTTTTAATTTAATTTAATATAATAGTAGGTCCTCTATTTTAATATTTATATAATTTTAATACTATTAAAATTGCACTATTAATAATAGTTTTATTTTAATATTAATATATTAAAATTACAGTACAAGTAAATAGCTGGCTCAAATGTGTTCAGTTGCACATTAATCGAAGCCTCTTGATCTGATCATATCAAAAATACCGCCCACGTCTCAGTCTGTTGCTTTATAACTGTTATCGGTCGAAATTCTGCAGACCTACTTTTAACCCTTCCGGTACCTGATCTGTCGGTGGCTGTTGTTCTAGCGGCTTGCCGTCAGCTAAGTCATCAACAACTTTCTATCATCACCGCACAGACAAATAAATAAGGTGGCAGAGGCTGTAGGCCGCCCGTTGCAGACCCTGCTACAGGCACGCGCACTGACTAGAGATAAGGCAGCAACTGGGCCATGCTGCATAGGTAACGTAACTGGCAGCATGATTTACATGCGGCTGGGCGGTGGGGCTACCTACGTACAGTGTATCACATCCTACGCTCTACGCCTAAATGTTAGGAGCTGGGGCTGGGTGTCCAGCTACGGACATACCAGTACCTTATGTTTACTGCCGTTTTTGGTCCCTTAAGTGGTCGAAAATCGAAATTTCGAGCACGATTTCAGATGCAGCATGACCTGGCGAATCGATGCTGTAGGTGTGCTCAACTGCAACAACACTGAAGAGCTGCTCACTCTGCACACTTGAAGCAGGAGGGCAGAGCAGACATGGGCTAGGATTTGGGCTGAAGGGTGGTAAATTTTCGAATCCTAAGGGAATCCCGCTGATTAAAATCATGGTTTGTTGGCTTATTTGTCCGTAAAATAACTTAAAATATGCTATTATGTCTGAGCGCATTTATCCGTAATGAGGGTGGGGCATCGGCCTGAGGGGTCAACCTTTTCATTGAAGGGCTTCGGAAGGGCCACTACCTTTTCTGCGATTCTCTACTTAGTTCATTTCAGATCGCTGATTGCATCAATGCTTGACTGATAAGCAGCGACAGCAGTTTGCTTTTTCAAATTTTCAGATGTTCTTGCATAACTATAAATATCGATATCGAATACCATCGAATTATGATATCGTAGGAACACTAATAAACGCATTCAGTAATCGATACATGGGCCAGAGAAATGGGGGATAAGTCGGGAAAAGTCGCCAAAAGGTCGATAAGCCGCTGCGAACTCGTCTATTTTCCTAAAGTTTCGCCCACATTCTCGGCAAGGGGGGTTGAACAAGTTACAGCATGTATTTACGTGCTATGCCATGCTTGAGTAAAATCTTTAAAATTGATTGGAAATTCAGTAGAAATGACATAGTCACCGAAAATGGCAGTAAACATAAGGTACTGGAAGGTTTAATAGTAGGTCTGCAGAATTTCGACCGATAACTAACGCGATAAAAGCATCAGACTGAGACGTGGCCAGTAATTTTAAGATCATCAGATCAAGAGGCTTTGATTGATGTGCATCTGAACACATTTGAGCCAGCGGTTTACTTGCTATGCGCTTAGAAACATCAGCAATGAAACTTGTGAGCAAAAATGCAAGTCATGTTCGGCGCAATATTTCTTGAGTTTGGATCAACCAATTTAGGTGCTGGTGGAAAGTTTTCTATTCTACGTGTCAAGATATTTCATCCCTAACTTCATTGGTGCAAAAGTGACGGGTATTTTTCTAATGACCAAAAATTTTGTCTCTCTCCGTGACAGAACGTTCAAATTTGGCGCCAAAATTTTGGCTAGAAAAAAGTTAGGCACACCACCCGGAAGCCCGTTGTCTCAGCTGCACAAAGCACGAAACCGCATCGCGATAGCTTCTGAAATGTGTGAATGACAGCTGATTAAACAGCGGCCGCAAAAAGGTGGTCTGGGTCATATTTCGAGATTTGGCTTATTTGCCACCCCTGGGCATAACCGAGAGCTCTGCGCTATGTCTGTTGGTGAAACAGGTCGCTCAGACCGTCCTGTTAGATTTACAGAGTGTTCTCCACTGTTGCCTATGTAAATGCAGGGATATCTCTGCAAAGTATCCCCTATCACAATAGTGGATATATGAATAAAGGTGTAGTTATTGGAGTCAGTATCCAAGATGTAAAGAACAGGATATCAACTTTTTAGCTCCAAAGCCCAACTAGCCAATAACTACACCCGCGCAAAGGCAATCGCCACGGCACTGCTGAATGCGTCTGAGTCGTGTGGATCTTGTGTTGCGCTTATGGCTTACTAACGCCAGTTGTTTTCTGTTCTATGGATCGATTCTAGGTCAAAATGCTATGGAATAAAGGTGCCGACCACCCGTAAAGCTGAGCTGGACTAGCAGTAGTCACGCCACATCAAACGGTTCTTTTTAGTTTTACACAGGCGTCATACACTAGAATAAGCACGCAACATTCCAGTGGTTATAGCATTAAGACCAAAAAATCTCAATATCTAATATGTGAATAGGTCACACTCCCAATACCGAATACTTCATTAATAATGACAAATTGATGCTTAACTTGTACTGATTTTGGATTTTGGTTGATTGATGGAAAAACAGCTTTGTGAAGCTAATCATAAGTTCAATTTCAAAGATTGTCAGTATTACACATTAGAGCAAAACATACGTAAAATTTGTGCCCAAAGTTTCAAAAGACAGGTTAAGTAACCTTTTGTATACTGTCATCACAGCTCAGCTGCTGTTTTGGTTTTGTGAGGTTTTGGGTATGAGCATGTCAATCTGTCCCCAGCTGATCAAAGTTACTTTGCAGTAAGCAGAAACATCCACTGAAGCACGGATTTTCTTCTGGGCATTGGACGGACTTCGATTGTATGTATGCGTCAAACAAGAACTGTGAGATTTTTCTTGGCAAAGCACCTGCAGGCAATGCAGAAACAGTTTCGCTCTCAACAGATGGGTTGCAGTGTGTTCAGGTTGCACTGCAGAAACTGGATAAACGTAGTGTAGTAGCATCACAAAATTGGTCAGCTGAGACAGCAGTAGACAAATAGAGCGATTCTAGGTGTTCCAAATTGCTACCTCCGATTTGTTGAGATCACATGATCATCTTTGACCCGTATTTATGACTTACTTTGTGGTGTTTGTGGCAGTGGTTGCTGTTTGTTGTAGAGAATAATTAAACAGTAGAAATAGAAAAGTTTGTGCAGTTTATGCTTATAGATTTTCTAGACCTGAAAGGGGCCGTGCATAATAAACTGGTGTTCAAAAGTTCAAAATTTGTATGCCCACCCCTCCCAACATTTTTCACATTTTCAGCATGACCGCCCTAAAAGCTCCAAAGTTTTTCGGTTACCCGCCTGAATTAAACTTGATACTGTCTCCATGAATAGAAAATGTACAATTTAAAATGTATGTAGTATTGTATAAAAAAGTAAAAGCTAGTAAGTAAGTAGTAAAAGCTATGAAAAAGAAAATTTTTAAATTTTTAACAGTAAACTACCACTTTGGCAGTTAGAAAGATGAACTGGGTCGAGTTTTCCTTGTAATATAGTTACAACAAAATCTTCTCAGGCACCTAAAAAACGTTGACGTTTTCGATCATACCAAACCCCACACCTGCAACGTTTTTCTGACGTTCAACTGACTACCCCAGCCCCTCTCTAAACGTTGTAGTTTATGGACAGCTCCAAATAAAGATGCACCTTGTCATTTGTACAGGCTAGCTGAGCCTGAAGCATATGAGCGGAAATTGCGGAAACTTTGAGGGGCAGCGCTTGGGTTCTCTCTGAGATTTCAGGTTATCACCAACATTTGGCTCACTTCTAATCTGACCGGCTGATGAATTTTTCAGAAAATTTTTTCTTTTTTTAAATTATTCTTGTTAGTATACTGTACATTATAAGCATACAGTACATGGGCAGGAAAAATCCGGAGGGGGGAATGGAGACGTTGGGGGTCCAGAAAAGGCCAAAAACGCCTATTTGGCGTAAATAAGCGAAAATTTTCTCCCTCCGGGGGCGGGGGGTGGAGGAGGGGGGTATGGCCGTCCGAGGGGGTGGTATTGGCGAGGGGAGCGGTATACCCCCACACCCCCGGCCCATGTATGATTAAAAGAGGTCTTCCCCCACCCAAAATTGGCCTGGATTGGGCCCTCTGTGATCATCGCCCCCTACCAGCAAGAGCCGGGCCGGCTCTGCCCGTTTAGGATTTTTGGCTTGCCTGGCAGGGATCAATTTTTGAGGGGCAGGCTGGGCCGGCCGTGTGGGGCATGCACAGCAGAAATTTTAGAGCGAAATTAAATTTAAGCACAAAATAGAAATACAGACTCGTTTTTCTGTTTTAAAATGCTACTTTTGAAAGCTTAACTTTAATTTTAGCTTTCAATTTGAGAATTCAGTCCAAATTTTCAAAACTTTAGTTAGACAAAGCAAAAACCAATGGGCTGGGCTGGATTTTGATGTCGGGTGGATATCCCTCTGCTGAAAGGCCTGCTGGGCCTGGCCGAGCCCAAAAAAACGTGCCCATGGATGCTACCTTATTCCACGGTGGGGGGAGCATATGGACCTAGAATCGATCCATAGAACAGAAAACAACTGGCGTTAGTAAGCCATAAGCGCAACACAAGATCCACACGACTCAGACGCATTCAGCAGTGCCGTGGCGATTGCCTTTGCGCGGGTGTAGTTATTGGCTAGTTGGGCTTTGGAGCTAAAAAGTTGATATCCTGTTCTTTACATCTTGGATACTGACTCCAATAACTACACCTTTATTCATATATCCACTATTGTGATAGGGGATACTTTGCAGAACCAAATCTGTGGTTTTTCTACCACTGGAGCAAATTCAGACATTGGCATCCTAAGAAAATGTAATTTCATGCTATGGATGGCAGGCTGAGACTTGAAAATTCAGCATTTCATCAGAAATTCAATATGTATTTTCAAATATGTATTTTAATTACATAGTGGCCTCAGAATACATATACATAAACATATTCTCTGAGGAATACATAAACATATACATATACATATATGTATTCGAAAAATAATACATAATATGTATTTTTTACATATACATATACATATATGTATTCCACAGTAGTCTGGACCCCCTGTTACATTTATGGCGATTATTTAGAAAGCCTTTATTTCCAAATAAGCGTCTCTGAGCGGTTATTCTGATAAAACATAATTTTGTCCTGGAAGTGAAAAAATATGAAGAAAAATGGGGTCAATATCGGAGCAAAAAGCAGTTCGAGCTGAGTTTCAGGAAGCAAACGCGATAGTATCAGTTTTGTTGAAAATTCAATTTACAAAAATCCAAATCAGCACAGAAACAGAGCGCAGTTTCCATTTCCAGATAGGCGCTCATGTACAGTAGTTTTCAATTATTTAGGTTACAATTGAATTTGCGGAAAGTGGGCAAAACTAAATAAACGTTTATGGCGCTTTGCTTTTAAACCTCGTACGTACTTTGCTGGATAATCGTTCCAGAAGCATTTTCAGTTTCGCAGCCTCTGATGAGTCTTTGGGAAGGAGCGGATTTTCTGGGTAGTTCTAAATGCCCTGTTAAATTCAAACCATTTGACACTGGGTATTGTAGAACTTCTAATTCAAGCCCGGGCTCCAATTCTTCTATGAGTCGTTTTGAGCATACATGTAACAGGTCATCCGCCGAAGGTGGGACGGGGGTTGGGGGTCTGAGTCAAAATTTTTGGAAGCGTGTCGGCCCTAAAAAACGCTCAAAAATCGATAAAGTCCCAATTTTTAGGCTAAAAATCGCCAAAATCGCTAAGTTGGGCTGGAATACAGCTAAAAAGTGCTGTTTTGCAGGCGATTTTGGAAATTTTTGTGTCTGAAATTGTAAAAAATCGCAAAAATTTGCTAAAAAGTTACTTGCGAGAAAAATCTGAGGGGGGCTGGCCTAAGTCGGGTGGGGGCAGACCCCCCAGACCCCCTGTTACATGTATGGTTTTGAGGAGCTTCTTTATGACTGGGCGAGCTTTCTAGTACTTGAGTGAGCTTCTATTAGAAGATTTATGGTGTTAAATTATATAATGTAAAAACCTGGTCGAGCCACTCGTTACATATTGACGATTCGTAGAGAACAATATCACTGAACTCTAAAACCGGCACGTTTCCTAAAGGATTCTTTGCCAAAAACCAGTCAGGCTTATGTTTCAGGTTCACATTGACTATCTCGAAGCTGAAAGTACATTCAGTAAAACGAATGCCACGTTGTTCTTTTCTTTCCTACTCGATTTTCTTGAAAACCAACGCCATCATAGTTCTTTGCGCGAAGGGGCAAAAGCGCATACTGTAGAGTCGCATTTTGTTTGGGTTCAGCGCAGGACATGTCGAATCTACAGAAACACAGATACGTATTTCTAATCACCACACAGTCAGTCGGCTACGCTATACCTGGACCCAGCGTTTTCGAGTCAAAGCCTTCGGGCTGCGCCATAGCATCTGGAAGCTTTCGTGTTGGAGGCAGTTGATGGCGATAAAACGACCAACTTTAATCAGCAATGTAAAGAGTAAACTTCAAACACTTGACTCTCTTGTCCTGTCCTGCTAAGCAAATAGAAGCTCAGCAGCCAGTTTGAGTCTTATGTACGTAGTTATGCACTATTTGCTTACAATCATTGCAAATCACACAACCTGAATTTTAGGCTCTGAATTTTCATGCACTAGGGGTTTTGAAAAAAGGGCAAACCCCTCACCCCTACCCTCAGACATATTGGGGACCCCCGACTAGACCTAATTCGTAGTATTACAAACTACTAACTACAAACTACATATTTTCGGCGATTGTGACGTCATCATGTCTCTGATCTCTGAGGAAACTTAGCAACAATAAAAATGCCGTGTTTCAGGGCGCTTCCTACTATAGTACATGGGCCGGAAATGGAGACCTCGGGGGGGGGGGGTCCGAAAAAAGCCAAAAAACGCCTATTTTGCCTTAAATAAGCGAAAATTTTCTCCGGGGGGTGGGGGAGGGGGCATTGGCCGGCGAGGAGGAGGGGTATACTCCCCACACCCCGGCCCATGTACATATGCTTCCTACAATGTACCTAACCGCCTACCGCGTGGGCGAGAGAGTCTGAGTGTATTACGGTGTTGCAGCAACGAAATAAAATCGCGCCGATCATTTCAATTTTTTGCCACGGCCTGTGTTGCAAGTAGAAGCGCAAAAAACAGCTGAAATCGATCGTGGCAAAGCGTGCCGCTTCTGTTTATATGCATTAGCTGGTTCTAAGAGGCCAGGTGCGGTCGACTTTGTAGCAAAATGGATACCAGTCGATTTCCGACCTGCGCCTACCCTCGCTTTTTCTCTGCACTGCGCTTTGTGTCTCTTTGCGCTGCTAGCAGTGTAGCCATTGCTGGACTGGCTTCCAATTTATTACTGAGCTTTCTATTCGCGAGAGCCAAGTTGAGAGACTGTAATTTGGTGGTTCTGGCGGTTATGGACGGATTGTTGTGTTTTTTATATGTCGCCCTATTTGGTCTGGAAGCTGTGGCCTTCTATACGAGATGGAAGGAGCTGTATGACTTATGGTTCAGTTACGTTATTTGCTTAATGAGCTTGGGAAAGGCAGTTCAATTTATCATCCCGAGTGTACTGATTGTTACGTCGCTTAGGAAATGGCTGCAACTCAGTAATAGACGATGTTGGTAAGAGTTATTTATTTATTTGGCTCCAAAGGCTACGTCTGGCCCCAAACGGTTTTCCCAAAGCAGGGGCACATAGAATACAAGCTCTAAAAGCTCGTTTCGCTTCGTTTCATAGCTTTCTTAACCTTTGTGAGAGCTTTTTGCGTTTCCTGCTCTGCAGGCCGGCTCTGAGAGGCTAAGACAAAGCACAAAATATTTTTTCTTTTCACTACACAAATACTGTGGTACCAGAACGATCTGAAATTCGTAGGAAAGGAGTGCGAACAATACCTGAAAGCCCAATACCCTAGATATTGCCGGGACAAAAATTGCATTTCAGTGAACAGCTGCATTTTTATATGTTTATTTCGATTATAAACATACATGTAACAGCTCCGGGCCGACCTGGGTGGGGGAGGGGGTTTTTTCCTCAGGTGGGGGGGTCGAGGGGGTTTCGCCCAGTGGGGTATAAACAAAAGCTGAAGACTATTCAAAATCTGAGCCAACATTTTGGGAGGGGGGTAGGGCACTAAAAAACGTTCAAAAATCGAAAAAATCGCAATTTTTGGCCTAAAAATCGCCAAAAATCGCTAATTTGGGCTGAAATACAGCTAAAAGTGCTGTTTTGCAGGCGATTTTGGCAATTTTTGTGTCTGAAATTGTAAAAAATTGCAAAAATTTGCTCAAAAATTTACTTGTCAGAAAATCGGAGGGGGGTCGGCGAAATCGTCTCGGGGGGGGGTCTGGCCTAAGTCGGGTGGGGGGCAGACCCCCAGACCCCCCTGTTACATGTATGTTTTCAACGTATTTCAATCGTTTTCTTCTTTCTTTTACCAGGTTGTAAAAGACTCTAAAGTCAGCAATACAATCGCATTTCTGCTTTAACCACTGCGAGGAGTATTGAAAGGGCCCAGTCTTAGCAGTAGCTTAGCATTCTTGCGTACATGAGTAGAGAAATACAGCAAGGCAATAGGATTGGTCAGAGAGAAAATGTCCGCCAGAATCAAATACACAGACACTACAATGTCGTAAGAGGAGGGATAAACGGCCAGAACGGCACCGGCACCAAACACACCCACAGTATAGAGCAACATAGTGCAGAAGAAGACAAAGCTGCTCATAGCTAGCTTTCGATCGACTTTGAGTCGATTTCGGCTGCGAGCTTCACGTTCCACCTCGACGTGCTGTGTCATCTTGATAGCTGTACACAGATTGATAACAGCCGCGATCAGAGTGACCATTCCCATGAAGTATGTGAAACGCGAGTGGTACTGAAAAGGAATGACGTACATACTGTAGAAACCTCTATAGGCCGAAAAGATGAAAAAAATTGATTTTGATTTCGACCTCAACTTAAAAGTACAGCATCACTTCACTGCCGTTAGTAAACGCTGTCTCGGTGGCGGCATACCGAAACATCGTTACGCGCTGTCGCGCTTACTTGTTATCTGTTAGAAGAGTCCGACCTAGCTTCTAGTTTAGTTACCTTTCAGTGAAGGTCTACAAGTATTAGAGTAGTAGTAGTAGTAGTGGCGACACCCTAGGCCCTATTTTGAATTCGGCATCAGATTTGAAACGGCCGATTTCAAGACAGGTCCCAGGCTATCACCCGGGCGTAAACATGTTCATTGTGCATACGCATCCAGGAATCCAGGAAATTCTGCATTGCTTTGGGCCTAGCTTTTGACATATTTTCTTATGTAGTTGCGATTTTCCCTGCGTCTGGTAGTTTTGGAGTGCGGACTTCAGATTTACGGTGAGCCTAAAGTGATAGAATTTTTAAAACGTGTCATTTACCACAAAGTAGGTCGGGTCGTAGACAAGTGACACCGAGTTGTTGATCATGACATACTGATAACTTAAGGTCATGAATGGTATCATGAGCAGAAGTGGCAAGAACCACTGCACAGCAATCAGAGCAACTGTCCAACTGGATTTCCAGATCTAAAGCTGGTTTGCTTATACTGCTTAGGCTAAAGTTGAGTTTTAAACCTGTTTAGTAGGCCAGCAGAGCACCACAAACCGGTTCAGCGCCATTGCAGTCACTCCACTATACTGTGCTGTGATTAGCAGGCCGCCCCCAACGATTTGGAGCCAGGCCAAGCTTCCAAATAGCTCGTAGAATCGCAGGGGCAGCACACCCATTTGGACTACCTTCACCCAGCCGGTTTGTAACACTGACACTATGTCAGCTACTCCGAGTGAAATTTGAATGCGAAAGAAAGCCGAGTTGAGGGGCACTTTTTTCCGAAACTTGATCAGAGTTGCCATTACTATGAGATAAGGGATCAAGCCTGTCAACTCCATCACAAACAGAACCACTGAAACAATGCAGGAGACACAGGCCATCGGGGTACTGTTTCAGCTGTAAGAGTGTTATTCGAATGTCTCACATGATGGAAAACAGGAAACCAAACGCTGCCGGCAATAATTCAGGGCTAATTTAATTGAATAGTTTGACGCACGAGCGTAGAAGAGGACATACTACTTAATCCTACCTAACCTAACTAATCTTGTTGAGGCCTAATGGAGAGTCAATCCTTGCATACACAAACAACCATGAAAATCAGAAAATGGCTAACAGCTTCAGCTGCACCTATTTGTCAGATACAATATCAAATTCATGCAGTTTAAAATAATGGGATCTAAACGTGTGAACAGAATATATTTGTGAATTAGCACAAACGATAAACAGAAGCACTAAACATAGCAAAATCGGTCACTTTCTGCTTGTTTTCCTCTAATCAGTGTTAGCAGCACCAAGACCTAGCAGTAGCTTGGCATTGTGGCGCACGTGGCTAGAGAAATACAGCAATGCAATAGGATTGGTAAGACAAAAAATATCTGCCAAAATCAAATACAGAGACACGGCAAACTGGTATGAAGAGGGGTACATAGCGAGCATGGCGCCAACGATGAACACGCCCAGAGTATAGAGCAGCATGGTACAAAAAAACACAAAGCTGCTCATTGCCAGCTTCCGATCCATCTTCAGTCGACTTCTGCTGTTCGCTCCGGACTCCACCTGGACATGTTGCGCCATCTTGACTGCTGTGCAGAGGTTGATGACAGCTCCAAACAGTGTCACCACTCCCATGAAATAGGCGAAACGAGTGTGGTACTAAAATTGCTGGTTCAGGGTCAGAAATCTAGTGATGCAACCGGGAGCGGAATACCCGTGATTCGGGAAAACGGGATTACCGGGAAATGAGAATGCAGCGAAATCGATCAAAACCCATAAACAACGTGACAAAACATAAACGTTTTCAATATTCTGGTAGCTACTAACTTATTTCTAGCCTGTTTTCTCGAAGATTTTCTCTAATAATGGGCTAAACCAAGCTCAGTTTTATCTTGAATTGGTTAGTCAGTTGGCTTGGCAGGCAGCCAAGTCAAGTGAGTCATAAGAGTTGCGTAAGAATAGCCCATCAATATGTGGCTTTGATAACAGTTTGTTTGCATGCCGGTGGTACTGGTAAGAAAAGTTCGATAAATAGTTGATGTCTCATAACACACAGAATCAGCGAAAAGTGTTAAAATACTGTTATAAAATCGATTTACCGGTATTTTCCGGTATTAGAGAAGGTGTGAAATGAAATTCTGCAATGGTGCCGTGGTTTGTTTCAGAGTGTTCTTATGACTCTCATTTTCATTCAGCATTTTCTAGTGTTTCTAAACTGTTCCTAAACTGTCCCTAAAGTGTTCCTAAACAGTCCATAAAGTTTACCTGAAGTGTTCCCAAAGTGTCCCTAAAGTGTTCATTGGGGGTGTTTGAGGTGTTCGTGGGGTGTTCATACACGTATGGTACCAGTACCGTATAAACGGCTTTAAGTGCCTGACTGTAATAGGTAGTTCGTTAGTAGATTACCTCATAGTAAGCAGGCTCATAAATCACTGCGACTGAGTTGTTCACCTGTACGTAGTGATAACTCAGTGTCATAAATGGCAACATGATCACAAGAGATACCATCCACTGCGCAATTATCGCAATTGTGGTCCAGCTGTTTTTCCACAGCTAAACGAAAAAGTTGTTGCCTACTTTTGGGTCAAATGGTCACGCATACCTGCTTTGTAGGCCAGCAGAGCACCACAAACCGGTTCAACGTCATTGCAGTGACTCCAAGGTACTGTGCTGCAATTAGCAAACCTCCCCCTACTATTTGGAGCCAGGCCAGCCCTCCAAGTGTCTGATAGAAACCGCTTGGCAGCAAACCGGTTTGCACTATTTTCACCCAAGCGCTCTGCACCACCGATACTATGTCAGCCACTCCCAAAGATATTTGTATGCGGAAGAAAGCTGAATTAAGGGGAACCTTTTTACGGAATTTGATCAGGGTTGCCAAGACTATCAGGTATGGAATCAGTCCGGCAAACTCGAACACGAACAAAATCACTGAAACGATGCACGAGACACAAGCCATTGTCAGCTACAAGGTGTTGTTGAGCTGGATGCATGAGATTAAGAAGAATCCTTAATAAATGCTGGTGACATTCACAGCTCTGTTGCTTATTGAAGCTATGACGCAGGAAAGAAAACATGACGTGCATAGCTGTAGACGTCCTTATATCATAAAAGCACAATCAATTTACTACTGGTGTATATTTGACAGTTAGAGCTACACACCACAAAACCACAACAATCCAAGTGTCTGGGCACATTTATTGGCCCTCTTTTGTCCGACTTCTGCTATCTACTGCGAGGGGTATTAGCGACAAAGCTCAGCCTCACAAGCAACTTAGCATTCTTACGAACATGACTGGAGAAATACAGCAACGCAATAGGATTGGTGAGACAGAATATGTCTGCCAGAATGAAATACATAGACACTACAAACTCATACGAAGAAGGGTAGATAGCCAGAAGGGCTCCGATACTAAACAGACCAGCTGTATAGAGCAGCATGGTGCAAAAGAACACGAAGCTGCTCATTGCCAGGTTCCGGTCCATTTTCAGTCGACTTCTGCTTCTTGATTGGCCTGATTCAATCGGCTGCACCTTCTTCTGACCACGCATCTTGCCAGCTGTGCAAAGATTGAGAATGGCCGCCACCAGAGTGATCGCGCCCATGAAATAGGTGAAACGAGGGTGGTACTGAAACAGATTTTACTGTCTTGGCAGCTACTGCTGTTCTAGAATGAACTGTTTCCGTACGGGGGAAAATGGCCATCTTCTATTTTCCACTGAGTTAGAGAGAGCCGTCGTTTATTAAAAGCGGTTACGGAAAAGGGATACTGTATTCCTCGTGATTCAAAATGGCAGAAAGCCGTGGACTACCGATTGTTTATTGTTTAGCAGATTACAGTTAGTAAATGGGAGCTGCCTAAGCACCTGATAACAGAAAAGGAGGAGAATGTGTACAATTTATACCACAAAGTAGGTTGGTTCGTAGACAACTGCCACTGAGTTGTTGATGTTTACATAGTAATAGCTCAAGCTCATGAACGGTATCATCAGCAGAACTGACAGCGACCACTGAAAAACTAGCACAGTCACGGTCCAATTGGATTTCCAGATCTAAATTAATCGTTGTATTGATTGGTCAGGCTCGATTATAGTCTTAAACCTGTTGATTAGGCCAACAGAGCACCACAAACCGGTTCAACGCCATAGCTGTGACCCCGAAATACTGTGCGGTGATCAGTATAGTGCCTCCGACAATTTGAAGCCAGGCCAGGCCCCCAAATTTCTCATAGAACCAAACAGGTAACAAACCCATTTGCACTATTTTTACCCAAGCTGTCTGCACTACTGATGCTATATCAGCAGTGCCCAACGATATTTGAATGCGAAAGAAGTCGGAGTTGAGAGGAGGTTTGTTGCGAAATTTGATCAGCGTTATCATGACGATCAAGTATGGGATCAAACCAACAAACTCTAGGAAAAACAGAACCACTGAAACTACGCAAGACAAGCATGCCATCAGCAAGATAGAATGCTGCACGTCTAAACTTGATGTGCTCTATGTGAAGCTTGACAATAACAGGAAGCCTTTGACATATTGCCTGCATTCAGAGCCCTGTGGCGTTTTATTGGATTTACGTGCGTACATTGTACATATTGTTGAACCATGAGGGTAATTCACTGTCAGTAACTATGGTGGAAAGTGCCAGACATACAATGAGTACATGCATGTACATGCAGATTCTCTTCAATTGTTCCAACACCATATTTGCAGACAATATTTTGTTATTTGTTTGAAATATTATATTTACAAAGATCACACCAAACACGGTTACAGTCATGTCTCGTTAATCCGGACAAGTTGGGACCGGCCAATTTCGTCCGGATTAGCGAATTTCCGGATTAACGAATCAAAGCTAAAAGACTGTCTTTCGGGTCAAAGGCCTAAATGACAGCTTTTGTTAGTTGCATATCAGGTACTGCAGCTGTACCTCCTAATTAAAAACCGCAAGCATATTTCAGCTGATTATAGCTCCTAAAAAGGCAAAAATTATCACATTCTGACTCAACCAAAAGCATTATTCAGTTGAAAATTCACACCTAAATTGAAAAATTGCGCATGGATTTTGCCCAAATTAACGAAATCCGGATTAACGAATCACTTTACCATACAAATTTCGAAGTTGGGACCCCAAATCTTCTGTCCAGATTAACGAATCCGGATCCGGATTAACGAGTCATATAACATGGGGGAAAATTGGGACCTGGCCTAATCCTGTCCGGAAGGCGAATATCCGGATTAACGAGGTCCGGATTAACGAGACATGACTGTATACTGTTAGTACTAAGTCGCGTCTTGGCCATCGGTAGTTTATGTTATCCAGGGAGTGTGTTATCGTAGTTTATGTTATCTCCGCGTGTCACAGCGGCCTCGGCACAACGGTCGAACAATTGGAAAGGGTTGACATAAACCTAATCCAAGCCAACGAAAGCTGGTTATGACTAGTAGCTAAATGGGAACCAACCCGGAGCTGCCTAAGCACCTCATGCAAATGCAAGGCAAGGCAGGAGGGAGGGATGTTAGTTGGCAGGGCACTCAATTGAAAGGCTCTAATAAGAGCGCGAGGAGTCCCGAGCTGCCTGAAAGGACAGTGCAACTTAAACAAACAAACAAACAAACAAACAAACGAACGAACGAACGAACGAACAAACAAACATGTTTTAGGAAAGTTGGGGACCTCAGAACAGTCACAACCTTTGACGTAACAAGGATACTTTACATTAGCAGGAAATCAAAATACCAAGGAACAGAAGCTGGCTAACAGTCTTGTGAGACTAATTGCTGCGAGGAGTCACGGCACCTTGGATTCCCAGAAGCAGCTTAGCATGCTTACGCACATGGCTAGAGCAATACAAGAGTGCAATCGGGTTAGTGAGACAGAAGATATCGGCCAAAATAAAGTAGACAGACATTACAATGTCGTGAGCAGAGGGGTAGATTTGCAGCAAAGCTGCAATACTGAACAGGCCCACAGTGTACAACAACATGGTGCAAAAGAACACAAAACTGACGATTGCAAGCTTCCGATCCACGTTGTGTCTGTGTCTGGTTCTGGCCTGTCTCACTTCCAGCGTCTCCACCTTGGCTTTGCGCTTCATCTTGAAAGCTGTGCCCAGATTGAACACAGCTGCAGCCACCGTGATCACTCCCATTAGGTATGTGAAGCGCGAGTGCCACTGAAATGGAATGCGTGCCGCTATTTTGAAGAACGGTGTATAGGCAAAGTTCAACCGGAAAGTAGATTGGCTCGTAGATGAGCGAGACCGAATGGTTCAGCTTGACATACTGATAACTCAGTGTCATGAATGGTGTCATCAGCAGCACTGATAACGACCACTGCACAACTATCACCGTCACTGTCCAGCTGGACTTCCAGATCTGAAAAGATGATGATGATGATATGTAGTTTCTGTTCAAATCTGACAGTTCTCTACTATGTGCAACCAAGCCAGGTTTCACTTTTGTACCTGTTTAGTAGGCCAGAAGAGGACCACAAACCGGTTAAATGCCATTCCTGTAACACCAAAGTACTGTACTGTGATTAGTACAGTGCCCCCAACTATCTGGAGCCAAGCCAGCGAACCAAACATCTCATAGAACCAAATGGGCAGCAAACCCATTTGTACTATTTTCACCCAACCCGTTTGAAACACTGACAATATGTCAGCTACTCCAAGGGAAACTTGTATACGAAAGAAGTCTGAGTTGAGCGGTGGTTTGTGGCGAAATTTGATCAGTGTTATCATGACGATCAGGTAGGGGATCAACCCTGCAAACTCCATGAGAAAGAGAACAATAGAAACTATGCATGATACACAAGCCATCAGTGGCTGTAATGGTGTTATGAGATAGGACAGGACAGAAGGCTGGTTATTAAGAGCTGCCAGCACTCGGAGCTATGGGCGTATTGAATTGAAGCTGGCAAAAACAATACGGTGCTAATAGCTAAATGGCGGAAGAGCCTAAGGGTGAGCAGAGCAAAGGAAGCATGTGAGTGCATACATGTAACAGGTCATCCGCCGATGGGGGGAGGGGGGTTGGGGGGGTCTGGCGCCGCCGGGGGGGGTCTGAGCCAAAATTTTGGGGGCGGGGGGTGGGCACAACGCTCAAAAATCGAGAAAAATCGCAATTTTTGGGTAAAAATTGCCAAAAATCGCTAATTTGGGCTGAAATACAGCTAAAAAGTGCTGTTTTGCAGGCGATTTTGGCAATTTTTGTGTGTGGAAGTGTAAAAAAATTGCAAAAATTTGCTCGAAAATTTACTTGCCAGAAAAATCGGAGGGGGGGGGGCGGTGAAATCGTCTCGGGGGGGGGGGGGGGGGGGTGCCCATCTGGGGGGGTCTGGCCTAATTCGGGTGGGGGGCCCCAGACCCCCCCTGTTACATGTATGTGTGAGTGCATAAAATATGGCACTGAATAAACTCAGTCACTTTAACTTTTTATAGGCATACTGTAGACAGCTATGACAAAACGTCTGTCATAGCCATAGAGAGCCATGACAAAAACAAAAAATAGCCACACATGTAACAGGGGGTCGGGGGGTCTGCCTCGCCCCCCCCCCCCCCCGACTTAGGCCAGACTCCCCTGATTGGGACCCCCCGCCTGAGACGATTTTTCCGACCCCCCGCCCTCCGATTTTTCTGGGAAGTCATTTTTGGACGAATGCTTGCCATTTATTTACAAATAAAGACACAAAAATTGCCAAAAGAAACAAACAAGTCTCCTACCTTACTGGCCTTAAGAGGCGTTGCAAAAAAAAGTCGGGCAGGTTGCCTTATGAGGGCGGCGGATGGAATTTTTTGACCCCCCCATTTTTATTCGCTGGTCTAAACCACTAAAGTGTTGATATTTCAAAACCCAGTCGGTTCGGCTCAGGGACCACCCATTCCGGAGAAATCGGCGCCCAAAGTTGAAAAACCATGCTTTTTCGCGTCCACCGATTTTTGACCGACTTCCATCTTTGACCTGGCGCCGTAAGCGCATTTTTAAAGCAATCCTCACCAAATCTGGAACATTTATAGAACCAATGACACTCTTTCATTTGCACCTATCGACGTTGGAGTCGGACTGTAATTGCTGATTTGACAAGCTGTTTTTTGCAGACATTAGGTCGAAAAACACGTGTTCAGAAATACATGTGTTTCACTTGGGTGGCATCGAGCTATCTGGCTATAAATTTAACACAAGCTAGCCCATCAAATGTGCTTTCGAAAACTGGTTTCAAATTTTTTTGGATCTCTGCTACGTGAAGTTATGACCCTTCAAACTTTAGTGTCATGCACGACCATTTTTCCTTTTTTCGCACATTAGGTAATGGCAATTTGAGCACTGCAGTGCTGTAAAATCGTTGTTGAAGCGTACATGTAACAGCTCCGGGCCGTCCTGGGGAGAGGGGGGGGGTAGGGCGGGGGTTTTCCTCAGCTGGGGGGTCGAGGGGGGTTTCGCCCAGATGGGGGTCCCAAATTTCAAAAAGCTCCAAAACGCCTGAAAATGCGTTTTTATCAGGTTTTTTTCAGTAAGGGCGTTAAAAATCACTATTTTAAGCTGCCAAATAGCGTTTTAGACCTAAAAACAAGCCAAAAATGACAAAAAGGGCTTCCAAAAACACCGATTTCTCTTTTAAAATATCAGCCCTATAGTCTGTTCAAAAAATAAGCGACCTGGCGGTTTTTTTGCGAATAACTTTTTTGGGAGGCCTCGGAGCGACTTGAGCCTCATAACCAAAGTTGCAGACAAGGTCGAGCCCCGGTCTGCAAATAATGCTAATCTGCGCTACGTTTACTCTGAACACTAATTTGCGCAGCGTCAAAAAACGAGCTTTTTCCTAATTGCAATGAAATTGAAATGCCTGCAGAATTTGATTCTAGAGTCCTTGGCGACTCCAATGATGCTTTCATGACGTGTCTAGGCCAAACCGATCCGGAGATATGGCCGGTAAAAGTTTGCAAAAATCGCGAAAATGGCGTTTTTTTGAAAATTTCACAAAATAGGGGGGGGAACATAGGCAGTCCGACGGATTTGGCTGAAACTTCCTGAATAGGGACTCAAGCTGCCAGACAGTCTAGCAACTAATTTACTGCCAGGAATCACGATACCGAGCAGCTTACATAGCATGCTTCCGTACATGGCTAGAGCAGTGCAATTGGGTTAGTCGGACATAAGATGGAGTGCATGAATGAATGAACGAACGAACAAATGAACACAAACGAACGAATGGACAGACAAACAAACAAACAAATTAGCTAACGGACAAACAAACAAACGAATAAACGAACAATTTATACCACAAAGTAGGTTGGTTCGTAGACAACTGCCACTGAGTTGTTGATGTTTACATAGTAATAGCTCAAGCTCATGAACGGTATCATCAGCAGAACTGACAGCTACCACTGAAAAACTAGCACAATCACGGTCCAATTGGATTTCCAGATCTAAATTAATCGTTGTATTGATTGGTCAGGCTCGATTATAGTCTTAAACCTGTTGATTAGGCCAACAGAGCACCACAAACCGGTTCAGCGCCATTGCTGTGACCCCGAAATAACTGTCTGCACTACTGATGCTATATCAGCAGTGCCTAACGATATTTGAATGCGAAAGAAGTCGGAGTTGAGAGGAGGTTTGTTGCGAAATTTGATCAGCGTTATCATGACGATCAAGTATGGGATCAAGCCAACAAACTACAGTTGGTAGGTATACCTGAACCTGAACCTGAAACCTGGGGTATTAACCTGAAAATTGTGAACCCTGAACCTGAACCTACTTGAAAATAAAAGTACACCCGACACCTACTAGGGTCGGTACCTACTTTTCAGGTTTTTTCTTGTGTCTTAAACTTCCCGGTACAAGTAGCACGTACTGTCAACTTTTAAAAATTGGTTAGATCACATATTGCTTGACGCTCTACAGTTTGGCTACCTTAAAATAGTATATACGTAAAGCGACTAATGCGATATCTCTATCTGCACCTAC